>JAJOOR010019706.1:0-20621 GCA_036250505.1 Solanum acaule | reverse complement strand
ACAACTTTAGCAACTTAGGACCTCAATTCTTCGTTTCAACTCCAAATTCAACTCCGTAACTTCACACAGACCCGTTTCGACATTCTAAAACTGCCGGAATCGACGAAAATCCGATCCGAGTCCCGAAACTCCAAATGACTCGAAAAAGCACTTTTTAACCAACTTTAACTCATAAAAAACTCAACTTCTCAAAAACTCAACTTCTCAAAAACAAGTTGCAATTGTTAAAACTTACATTCAAAACATCATTCATTATTTCCTCTAATTTGCTCTTTCTTGTTTAAATATCCATCCCGCTTATAAATATTTCAATCCATGGTCAAACTAAGTTGGATTTCACCCTATAACAATTGAGAATTAACATGCACCTTGTGGGTTGAATCGGTTGGAAATTGGAATATCATATAAAACCTAAAAACCAAAACTTTGTTAGGGCTTTTTAGCTAAAGATTGAATTAAAAAAAATTATTTTCCTAAGATAAAACAAACTTTAATGCATGCATTAATATTACATAAGAGAACTAACTAATTAGCACATAAAATGATACATCTCTATATATAATGTGATAAATTAATTATTATATATGTATGCAATTAACAAGCTTCCCAAAAGAATATTTTCTTAACAAAAACAATAAATGTAAAATTGTGTTTTTTTTTAATCAAAGTGTAATTGTCAAGCAACTACAATGAAACCTTAACTAAACAAAAAAGAAAAGAAATAAGAATCACTTTTTAAAGAAAAAAAAATATAAAAGAGATGAAACTCATTGTTATGAAAAGCTAAGATACCTTTTATTATTCTTTTGGATAGTAATATTTTTTACAAAATAATTAAGATACTAGTTGCAACTTAAGTTGAACCGCGTTTTATGATTAAGTTAAAATAAATTATGATTAGATACGACAAATCCCACCTAAATGACTGCTATAATGACAGTTGTTTTTCTCTACTTTGTTTAATTAAAGTTAAGAAAAAGGGTCATCCAGATCATGTGAGCTTAGCTAAAGCAATAAAATATTAATTCTAATTATGACTTGGCTTCTTTTCTTTTCCACATAATAATAATTGGAAAATAGAAAATATTTAACTACACAATAATGACTAAATTGAAATTTATAAACACTAGGTTGTTTGGAGGTAAGTTATGCAAATATTAAAAATTGCATAAGTAATAACATATTTATTAGGTTAGGAAGTAAATTATTCACGTATAAGTTAATACGGTATTTGATTTGAATTTAAGGAACTGCATGACTGTTATATTTGCATAATAGAAAGTGAAATAACTAATACATTTAATTAAAAAAAAACTAATACATGAATAACCAAATTCTACATAATTAATACCTTTGTAAACTATTCAATGCATTACTAATATATGTATCACTCAAATATCTAAACCTCAAAAAACACTTATCCAAACAATTTAATTTTGAATATTATACATTAAAATAAAAAATTCAAATAACTTAGTCTTAAAAATTTATGTGTTGATACAAATCATATGATTAAAGGGCTTCGGTATAATTATCGGCTTAGTTCGAGTAAGCTTTTCCTTTTAGCTGTTTTTTTGTAAGCTATGATTAACTTAACTTTTTATAACTATTAATAAAATTGTGAATCTTTTAATCATGATAATATAGAAATTAGAAAAAGTTTATGTGGATAACTTTAAATAGTAATTTTTCTTTTTTAGGGATCATTCGTCCAAAGACAGCAGAATTAGAATCTTGAAAGCATGTACTTGATAAATTATAATGGACTAAACTATCTTATTACTTTTTCTGAACTTTGAAAATTTGCGTAACAAGTAGTAGCAATTACTCCATTTGTTTCCATTTTAGTAAATTTATTACTTTAATCGTGTGTTTTCAAAAAAAAATAATTTTTTTCTAAATTTAAAACTCTTTTTTTTAGTTTTTCCTGAGAAACTTTTATAGCCACACAAATGTGATGTCAGGTTTAATATATACTACGAGCTTGAAAGTCTTATAGATATATAAATATTATGACGTGTTTAAAATCACAAACTTCAAAAGTCTTTGACATCCTACATGTTCATTTCCTAGTCATCCTGATGTGGCAAAATCCACAAGTCCCTTAAATTTGAAAATTTCCCCAAACTTGTTGTTTGGTCTAAGCCGTAACCATCCATCACTATTTTATTGACCTTGGTGGTGGTGGAAAAGGTGAAGGGGAGGGTAATGCGGCAGCAAAGATTTAAGAATAGAGGCGAACTTGTGATGTGAAGATTATAGGGGTGTTACTATAAATGGATGCGCGTTAGTTAAAGTATTGACACTTTATCAAAAAATATTGTCTAACAAGTATAAAATTGAATGTATATAAATAAATATAAATTAAACTAAAACGTAACACAATAGTGTAAGTTGTATAAAATAGTTCACTCTATGATTGGGTGATTTTGACTATCAATGTACACTTTGAGGTTACTAGCTAGTTCTAATCTTGCTTGAGGTACAACAAAAAAACGCAACAACCAAAATGATGGTCTTGACTCTTGACCCTCCAATGCAATAACTCAGCTTATATGTTTCAAGGTGCACATTTAATTATATGATTCTTATTAAGATATATACATGTATATACACATATTTTTTCAAAATTTATCGGTACTCATGCACTCATCCCTCAAACACAAACATGACTCAATCACTGACTGAGAAGGTGGAGGGGGAGGAGATAGTGTTGGCAGAGAAAGAAGAGATGGTGGTGTAACGATTCAAACTTCAGAATCATGCACCTACATTAATCGCGGGTAGGTAGTCATTCATCCTTGTCAAAATCATAAGCTAAAGGAAATATACAATAACTAAATAAACTTAAAATCCTTAATTTCCATAAATGAAGATACAAGAACAAAAATAAATTATATCAAGACTAAGTGTCATCAGTACAAGAGCTTTTTAATACTGTATAGAACATTTAATACATCAAATTGTCTAGCCAGAAAATAGAAACAGGAATAAAACATTAATAAAGTTGGGCAAGAGCTCCAAAAGTGAAGAGCTCACTAGAACTTCAAATCAACAACTACGATTGGAATGTAGACGATTCATAACGAGATCGGCATAAAAAAGATGTAGTTAGAATATAATAAGAATAAAAGTGCAGATACTCGGTAAACATCATATGTTGATCGAGCAAGAGTTAATAAATATAATCATAAATGTCTTTCTCTTAAAAAATGAATCATAGGCTACAAGCTTTTTCGAATCATGGATATATTTTCAAAAAGTGCCCTTGGCCGACATTTTACCATTTAAGCAATTTGCTTTCAATAAGATACTCATCTTGACAAAATAGCTTCTTCTATATGATAAAAAAAAGTTTGAAATATGAATAAAACTAACAATAATAAAATTACAACTCATAAGCATATATTAGCTAAAATAATCAAACTAATCTTGATTTCAATGAATGCAATAAAAATTTCAAATAATAAGTCATTTATAAGCTAAATTTTGAATTTTGAATATCAATATATTTCACCTAATATTTAAAAAATTCATCATTTTGTGCAATTCATAATATGTTTTTATACAATAAATTATCAACACAAGTTAAGTCTCAATAAAAGCAAGTCGTAACTTACCTCGAAAATCAAGTAAATGCATCATGAACCCTCACATAATTGTCTTTTCTTTGTGTAAAGTCTCATAACATTCTCAAACTATTCAAAACATGTTCTACATGCGAATACGAGTTCATTGATATTCATATTGTAATATAAAAGTTAGTCTGAGTAAAAATTCATATCCAACAAGTTAACTTTGAGATCCAATGTTGAAACTAAAAATTTTCTTCGAATTCAGTGTACCCATAAGACAAGTATATAAATATGAACTTTCTTTTTAAAAAAATAAAATTCAAATTGACCCTCTAATCATTAAAATTTGATTTTAAAAGTTTGCGACTAAAATCTTCAATTTCAATTTTTCAATTAATAATTTAAGCTCAAAATCCAAGATAACTCGATTGCATAGCATAACTTTTCCCTTTATTCCATTATTTTTGTATTTAGAGCTCAGATTAAGATGATTCATGGTGAAACTTTTCGTTTATTAAGAGGATAAGTTTTTAATCATCATTTTGATAATTATACGGTGTTTTTTCCTTGATTTTGAGCTTAAATTAGTGAGTAGAAAAATGAAATTGAAAATTTTAGCCAGAAACTTCTAGAATCAATTTTTGATGATTAGAGGATCAATTTGAACCCCATTTGACAAAACTTCATATTTGAATTTCTTGTTTTAAGGATAATATTCGAAGAAAATTTCAGTGACAACATTGGGTCTCAAAGTTGATTTTTTAACCCAATTTTGTATTCGAACTTTTATATTACTCCCTCCATTCCATATTAATTGAATTTTTGAGGCATTTTTCATTTTTCAAATCTTAATTGTTCAGTTTTCAAGACTACTTTTAGAGTATTCTTCCAATTTTACCCTTCATTTGGATTTTCAATGTGATGACTTCAATAAATTTGACAATAATTAATAAGAATAAAAATGAAAAACTATATTCAATTTCTGTCTGAATCTACTTTTCTTAAAGGGTGTGAAACACCTCAAAAATTCAATTAATATGAAATGGAGGGAATAATATTTTTACTTTTTGTCTATCAACTCATTATTTGTTCTTATGTTTATATACATGAAAGAAGAAAAAAGACCATCAACAAAAAGTTCAAAATCTACTGAATTCGATCGAACCTTAATGCAGATTATTAACTCCGCCTTTAAAATAGAAGTGCTATCCTCTTGAACATGCATGTCTTGTTTATGGGAAATCATGAATTCTTGTATTGTTTTGTATTGGTGGGCACTAACTCTGTGGTTGAGCCTTCTTCCTAGTTTTCTATGGTTTGGCCACATACTGTACTGTTTTTGTGTATTCCAAAACTATCTCATACACAACTAACATGTGACATTTGTCCTAAAATTTCTACTTCATGCCACTATCTGTATTAACAAATCAAACAAAAGCTTTCACTTGTTTCACACTATAGCTCCTCTCTTAAAAAAAAATAAGTAGTGTATTTTATTTTAGTATTTTGAAATAAAATGAAAATAAGACACCATTTTTAATACTAAAGAAAGTAATTTGTTACTATCTTTGTATTAAATTTATAAAAATTACACCAATTTAGGAATTAATTACTTAGATACACTTTAATTTGTAATATAATGAATTTTATCAGATTTGGTGTATCCAGATATGTTTAGATCCGTCAAGATACATGTATCTTGGGATACATGAGGTCATGTTAGGTGTAATTTATTCTAGATATATTGTATTCAAGTGGATTTGCATGTATCTTAGGATAAATAAAAATTCCCGCCTCCCTCACATCTCGCTCATCACTCTATGTATCTGGTATCCCAAATACATGTGAATAACACCAGATACATACATATACATATATCTAATGTGCTTCATATGTCTATGAGTTACGTAACAAATCTCACCCTCCTCTCCCTATTTTAGTGTAATAAAAATACATGTATCAAGATATATCTGCCTCAATATATGATAAGAAACACTTAATTAGTGGTAAAATACATAATATTTTGAAAGTATAGATAGTAATAGTATATATGATAGTGGAGTATGTCTAATAATGTAATTCTCGAATTACTTATTCACTTTTTCTTTTGCATGTTCCTTAAAAAAATATAAATAAGAAAAATATTTTACTCATTTATCCTATAATTCATTTCAATACACTCTATATTGATGTGTTTTATCCATCAAGACTAACAATGAAGGATTTTTTTAGATATTTATAATTTTATATTCTTAGGAAATAATAATTTAACAACAAAATAAAATAATTAATTTTATCTTAATTTAAGATATTAATACATATATTTTTAAATAATATAAGACAGAAAACCTATTTTAATGTGGCTCAGTTTAACATTTATGATAATTTGGCTTGAAGCCGCAAAAGAGCTGCATAGTGCCTCTTGAAGCATACAAAGTACAAACAAAAACAAGTGCACGTGGTAGACGTGAGATTTAAACGGTGTTTCTATAACTTAACGTATCGTGATCAATTTGTACTCTTTGTCTTTGTAACACTTTTGTAACCGTTGATATTTGGAACTTACGATATTATTTTATATTTTTTTATCTCTATGTGATATTTTTGTTTTGATTTATATACATAAATATACTTTTTTTATTTTTTTAAAAGTGTTATTTTCTAGTTAGCTTCATTTCTTTTTTTTTTTAATTATAATTTGATAAAAAAGTTATTTTGTAGACATACAAATGTTATGACATGTTTAGAAATATAAATTTTAAATTTCTTTTATCAGTACATATTATGTCACATTTAGCACTACAAATTTTTGTGAGCGTTTGGCCTTGTTTCATTATGAAAAAAGAAAAGTTTTTATTTTTAAAAGTGAAGAATGATATTTGAAAATTGCACAGTTGTATTTCGAATTGAAATTGCTATTTTTTTCCTTCTTATTTTTTTGTGAGTAATTTAGAGTGGAAAAAAGAGAAGTAAAAACACCATTTTGTTATTTTTCTAGTTCTTCAAAATTGTGCAATTCAACTATATATAATTTAAAATGTGTAAAGTCAATAAAGTATGATTAGTTTAGAAGTTCATTTAATAAAATGAAACTCAATGTCACAACTTAAATAATTGAAATAATATTTCCTCTGTTCACTTTTAATTGTCATAGTTTTTTTTAGAGTCAAACTATAAGAACTTTAACTAATTTTTTACGATGTATTTTTTTTATTATATTGATATACAAAATAATTGCAATTATAGTACTTTTCTTATAGTTTTTGAATATCTAATTTTTTTTTTGTTTAATATATCGAATTAATGTAATATAATTTAACTTTGAAAATTAGTCAATTTGACTTTCAAAAAGTGTAACATGACAATTAAAAGTGGATGAATGAAATATTTACTAATAAAGTCTTGCATTGAAATAATATAGGCGGAATGACCTGGGAGACCAATATACTTGGTTCCATTTGTCAGTTGAACTCTTATACTCGCGACTTTGCCAACTGAACATTTAAACTTACTAAAACACAATATTTTAAACACATTTGACCAATGACCGAACTTATGTAGCACTAATATTGCTGAGATAGAAAAATACTTGACTGCACGAGCCTTAAAGCGAGTGAATATATATTTTTATATTAAAAATCATTAAAAAAATAATTTAAATTAAAAAAGAGAAAAAAATCAACCCATCAGCCCCCTATCCCATCCCCACTCCCTCGCCTGCAACTTTCTTCTTCCTTCAGCCCCCCACCCCTCACCCCACCTAACCAAATCTCTTATCTCAACCATTTTAGTTTCTAAAAATATCATATATCAATGAAATTGATTCATTGATGCATGATCTGTCATTGATTTTGTCAAATTGTTCTTTAAATTGTGTCTTTTTCATCTTTAACCAAATATCTCGAGTTCAAGTCCTTCTGATACGGACTCACCTTTATTAAAGAGCGCTTTAGCCCCAATATAGACAAAAATATATATAGTTGTAGGACCAAATTATATATATAATCTAAACATATATCTTCTAATAAGAGGATTGGGAGACATAATACATGTGAATCGACAGCTTGTGTTCTAATTTACATGCATGCATGTTGGCTGTTGTTTGTTGACAAATACTGTTCGGTGGTTGAAAATTTATTGGTCTTATTTTTGGCAAAATTCCCTAAATTAGTAAAATCTATCATCATCTCCCTTCTTCAATTTGTCCCATGAATATGGACTATGGTTATGTCATCTCTACTTGGGCTTAGAACCATATTAATCATTACAATCAGTTGCGGAAGTAGAATTTTCATTAAGGTGATTTCAAATAGATCCTCAAGCTATGTCAAGGAAGTTCAATACACAATATATAAATATAGAGATAACTATTGAAAACACTTCTGAACTTGACGTAAATAGTTTTGCTTCCGAGCTATTGATCGCCTTAAAAACAACTCTATACTTGACTAATTAAACTTAGATACATCTTGATATATATGACACATGACATAACAAGTTCAGTTGGTCAAGTAAAGGAATGTTTTAAAGATTGTCAATAGTTTGGGGATGAAATTAATTAATAATTCAAGTCGAGTTTAGGATTATTTTCAATACTACTCTCATAAATATATATATTATATTTGATCTTACCTATACAATATACGTTATTTTTTTAGATGAATCTCCTTTCCGTCATCCTGACTCCGCCCCTGCATGACATGACACACGTGATTACAAGTTCCTATGCCTAAATTATTTTTGCATACATCTCGGAGTGATTTAATAGTTGTAGAAAACATTGTGGACATTTAATTTGTTTAGAGAGTTTTTCAAGGAAGAATTTTGCCTTATTATTGGACAATGTTGCACAAAAATCTATTCTGCCTTTGCACTGTATTCAAATGTTTGCATATTCAATTTATCATCACAATAAAATAGAACCAATGAACATTGTAAAAATTGAGTTTTAGATATCAAATATAAAAAAATAGTTTAAATTAAATAGGTCTGGAAAATAATGACAAATCATGATCAGTATTGCAAATTAATGGATTTGTTGTTATTTTGATAAATTGATTAGTGTGGTTTGTTCCTTATTATATATGAAAGTTATATTTCTAATTTGAGTTTATTTTATTTAGAGTAGATTTGAGTGTTGGATTGTTAAAATTTGAAGGCCAAATTTTTGTTTTCGAACAAAAATTCAGATGAACTTCATAACACATGACTAAAATTTTAGTCAACTTTTACATGTATTTTAAACACTCATGAATAAAGTTTTAGTCAATTCGTTCGTGGATATAAGAGTTTGGTTCTTATTCATTAATGTGTTGGTCTCTACAAGTTTAGTAATGTCTGAAGTTTGGTTTTGTTAAATTCACAATTTCGATAAAAATTAAAATAAAGTTACCCTTGAAAAACCAAGTAAACTTTTGAAAAATGTCTAAAAGTTTAGCTTTGTCAAGTCCATAATTTCAGTCAAAGTTGTCTGAAGTAGACTTTGGCAAGCCCTATCAAACTTCAGGCAAAATACCTAATGTTTAACCTTCACTATGTTACTTGAAATATAATTATTTAAGATCAGACATAAATCTTCAATTTCAGTCACGTACGTTTGAAGCTTGTTCTCAAAGTAGATAAACTTGCAAAAATTTAATAAAAAATAGGCACAAATTAAATGACGGCCCCAATAGCAAATATTTGTACACTTCCCATGAACACTACGGAGTCGTTTGGTTTGAATTCAAGTTATGATGGAATTAATTATGATGAGATAAGTTATGATGGATTAGTTATGATGTGATAAGTTATGTTAAAATTATTTTTTATTGAGTGTTTTGTTTGTTGTATTCAAAATAATAAATTATAAGAACATATAAGTTTACAAAAATACCCTTCATGGATGTGAAAAGTAATGTATAAAAAGTGTTTAAATGGATATTTTTGTCATTTAGTCATTTTATCCCGGGATAAGTTATCCCGAGATTACTATACCACCCATGGGAAGGGATAACTTATCCCGGTACTAATTATTAATCCCAGGATAAGCTATCCCGGACTTGCCAACCAAACAACAAATTAAGTGACACTATAATTTAATCCCAGGACTATTTTAAGTTATCCTTCACACCAAACAACCCCTACAAGTACACATCTAAACTAAAATAGTAAAATTAGCTCATAAAAATATGATCGAGCCATAACAATTCATGAAATCAACTTATTAGATTTAGTCAACACCTCATTTGAATTCGGGTCAAGTACACTTGAATGGGTCACATGAATTAATATTGGATAATGTGTAATGTCTTAACTTTCTTCTGAATAATGCAGTAGGGGGAAGGTACATTAAAAAATGTACAAGTGAACATGAATGTGGTCCTATAGAAAATATATCAAAAGAATGTTTTGATGTGACCACCTTATAGAAAAATGTTCACAAAATCAACAACTTGATATAATATTTTTTTTGTAAAATAAATAAATAACAAGTTGTGATTTTCGTATTCATAAAATCAAAAGACTCATGATTTCAAGATTCGATCAATATCTTATTTTATAAAGTTTTTGCATCACTTATTATGACACATAAAATGGTTTCATTAGAAAAAATTTATTGTTGAAATAATAATGAAGAGATTATGAATTATGTGTGTCATATGTAATTCTCTATTAAAAGAAGGAGGAGGGTAAGTTATATATTTGGCTAGTTGGCAAATATACACCTTTTTAAAAGAAAAACGTATATTCTATGTATATCATAGATTAATATACAAAGGATGTACATTTCTATCTATTATTTTAAGAAAAAACTACCTAATTACACACATTCCTACCATATTTACTAATTCTCCCTTTTGTTTGAAATAATTACATATTGTCTCACTAATTAATAATTTTGTATCAGATTTCAAGTCAGATACACTTACATACATGTACTTTTGCTACCACATACACTGAAATAAAAAAAGAGGCGGTGATATAGGAGGGAGGCGGCGAGATAGGAGGGTGGCGAGTGAGATAGTCTAGAGACATTCCAAATACATTCTGAAATACACATACATAGGGAGAGGTTAGTGAGAGAGAGAGGAGAGAAGAGAGAAAGAAAACCATATACATGTGAATCCACTTGGAATACATTGTATCTTAAACAAATTACATCCAATTTTAACCTCATATATCAGAGATACATATATGTAGTCGCGCCTGATAAATATATGTATCCAAAGTCTAAATTTTAATAAGATTAGTAATATTGAAAATTCGCGTGAAGGGAAGTAATTTGCACCTAAATAAGTAGGATTTGTATTGTTTGCCCTTATTTTAACGAAGGAGTGTATATAAAGTAGTTTTCCCATCAAATTACTCATGTCCCACTTTGTATGCATGCACACTTGCTCTTTTGGGCCTTGTCATGTTTAGTTAATTTTCGCAAAGTTTTGTAAGCAAAGGATAGCCAAATTAGTTTCATCAGACACCAATAAGCACATCAAACTTAATGAAGTTATATGTATATCACGTGTATATCTCACACACATATATATGGATACACATATATACATGAAATATATTAGGGGAGATATACAAAGGAACACATAGATATACACGTCGAATTTTCGCCCAAAACCGGATCAATTCTGCTCTAATGGAATTCAAACTTTAGGTTTGAATCCTTATAAAATTAGATATCTATGGGGAAAATAACAATGTAGAGGGTGACTAACTTAATTTCCCTTGTTATCCAACAATACCCACTTGATTACGAACCATAAATTTCATATCATCAAATTTGAACAAAGTAAGTTGAGAGTTGGGCCAAAATAATTAAATATTTTGTTTGGGCTACCAAATTGCTAAATTTCCCTTGTTTGTTTAATCATATAATAATTTTTTTATTTTTAGTAATTAAAATGTTCACCATTTCCAAATTCTCACAATATATCTTTTAGGAGGTTGAATATCATTTGAGTTGGAATAAGTTTTAGGAATTAAATTGATTTGTTCAAATACATAGTAGTTGACAATTGTTAAAAAATGGTTGTCAAATTAGTTTAATAAAAAAATATCACATAAAATATTTAACTTTAATTTGTTAAATGAAATTGATTCTCTGATCAAACCTCTTAAGTTGATTCATATAATACAATTTTTTTATAAAAAAAAAACATATAATATTTATGACATCACAAAATTAAATAAAATAACTTGTCATACAATTAGGGACATAGAAGTAATATTTTGCTTCTATTTTTGTTGATCATTTGATTAGTTTATTAGGTAGCGTCTTGAAATAAGCATCCTTAGAAAAGGACATTCAAATTTAAAATTAATTGATTAAGTGCGCCAAAAATACAAGTTAAAGTGATGGAGAGAAGAAAGATAAAGAGTACTAAGATAAGAGTTCTGTTGAAGTATTAAGTATTTCTTCATTTTTAATTAGATATTTTGGGTTCGAGTCTTTCTAAATACAGAGTTGTCATTGTTAGAAAATGTTTTATTCCTAGTCTGTAACTTTTGACATGAATCTAAATTTAATCAAATTTAAATATAAATATCAAATATTAAGCGGAAACAAAAGAAAATAGTACTAGTAACTATAGTAGTTGGTAGTTACTCCAAGAAATAGAATCTTGAAGATACTACCACCTAACAATTTGCAAGATTCAATTGGTGTCTTATATCAACAAGAAAGAGAAAATGGTGACGTAACCCCAATCAATGCCTTTTTCTTTTCTTTTTTCAATTTAATCATTCGGTATTTCAAATTATTGGTTCACCTAAATCAAAATTTATTAGTCTGGTTAATTTAAATGCGTATTTAATACGTCTATTGAGAAGAATAAACGCTAATTATAGATTGGTTCTCCAATCTCGTGCTTAAATCTGAAATCTTTAATCGAAATGAAGAAATCTCTACCAAAATAGTATTTTTGCCAATTTTGTTATAATATTATTACATAGGAGCAGAGCTAGAATATCAGGTATGAACATAGTAGATTTGATAAAAAATCTATACTTATTTTGAAAATTCATTAATATGCAAATATTATTAATTAAAATTATTAAAATTCATTACAGAAAATTTAAAAATTCTGACTTCATCTCCGATATTACACGGTATAATATCAAAATTAGGGTTGCCTTTTCTTCTCCAAAACTAATCAAATGCCAAGTAATCCCAAGAATAGAAGATACTTTGATTAAGAAATGAGTAAAGAGGAAAAGGGACCCCACAAATCAAAATCAACAATACGTGCACAATTTATCCTCTTGGCCTAGTTAATTTTGGTAAATGATAACTACATTAGCTTTACCCAAAACATATAAACAAATTCCTAGTACTTAGTATCTTTAACGTGTAAATTAATTTATAATAGTCCTAGGATTATTGAATAGATTAGTTACAACATAAGAAATCCAGATTTGGTAAATTTTCCTCGTCTAAATCGGGTCAAGTTAAAAAATATGGCCCTAAAATGGATTAATGTTGATATTTTGTCCCCAATAAAAAAAAAATACAAAATTAGTCTCTGTAAAAGATGGTCTCATTTTTTGGTCCTGCTTAATAATTTTTTCTCATTAGCGAGATGCTTTAACTTTTGTCTATAAGATAGATGTTCAGGACATTTCAAGACAATAAACCTGCACAATCGATCCGAAATTCTGCCTTAGGTATATTGTTCGTCAGACAGATTTTAACTTTTGCTCATAAGCCGTAAGTTAATTACCTCATAAGTTAAACTTGGTTAATATTATGTATTGTTGCCCATGAGGCATACGTTAATTTTTGTAAAGCCCTTGTGCTAAGTTTTGCATCTAACACAAGAGATATAATGTATCTCATAAGTAAGATTGACTTAATGATATTGTGTAAACTGTTGTTCATGAGGTGTAAGTTGTTATTTTAATCTCCAAGCAAATTTTCTTCAAGTTAAGGTCATTTTTTAAAAAAACTATTAAGTGAAAACACAAATTCAAGACCGAACATTTTGGAAGACAAAAATTCAAAATTGAACACTTCGAGGAAAACCGAACACTTTGAGGGACACCAAACATAATAATTTCCTCATCCAAATCACGTAAAATAGAATGCATATCAAAATATATTATAGGTTAGCTATCATGGGCTCCTCGCAATTAGCAATATAATTAGATTTTAGCTAGTTAGTTCTTCTATATCTATCTTAAGGGCCACAAATTTTCATTAGAAGTACAAATAAATCCATATTTTACGCATTATTTGTCTCAAAGCAAACAAAAAAAAACATTAATTTTTGAAACGTTATATATTTGCTACAAGTTAAGAGAACATACACTAGTGGCAAGTTGTTTTGGTGTATTACGTGAAGAAGAATGTAATCATTTGTCTCAAAAGAATATAATCATTAAGGACATAAGAAACAGTTTGAGTATACAAAATATCTCTTAGTTTGGTTTGGGAAAGACCGCATTTCAAAAAGTGTGATATAAACAATTTAAACCTAATAAGTATTAGAAATTGTTTCCACCACTCAAACATGTGACTTATAACTTTTTAAATGGACCCATGAAAAAACTTATCAAAAAACTTTTCAAATTGGATGGCTTAAATTATGACTCGGGTTTTTAGCCCATTTTAATCCAATCTTTTTCAGTTTAAGTGATTTAACTCAATCAATTCTGATATGTCCAAATTCAACCCAACCATCCCATTTAACGCCCCTATTTACAAAATGGTGGATCAGGACATCAGGTGGTTTGTGATGGTAGTTATAATAATTTGTGGAGGTACTTTAAAGGTGGAATAAATGTATAGATATTGTGTATCAAGTGTATATATTTATATGTATTGTGTATATATTATACATAATGTGATTACACGTACACTGACATTTTGTGTGTATGCCATCATATATTGTGTGCATGTCACATGTATATTTTGTATGCCTTGTGTGCGTCAATGTATATCATTGTATGTCATGCATATGTTAAGCGCATATGCATATATTGATATACAATGATATACACTTATACATGGAGAGAAGAAGTTGTAGAAATCATGTGAGAGAATTCCGATGAGAAAAAACCCTAGCGAAGAAAAAAAGAATAGACAAAGTCGCCTGGTGGAATGATCGAGCAGTGGCGCTCGACGGCGGAGCACTGGTGGTGGATGGGATTGGGATTGGGACAGGGACAACTAGAGTTTGTGTGAAGCAGAAGAAAACAATTCTAATTTTATGAGATTTGTTGGAGGTTATATATGTATCGTAATGTTTTTATTACTATTTTTTTAAAAAATGAATAATATTACTAGTTATGGTGGTTATGGATTTCCTTTTATATTATTGGCCAAATTCATCGGTGGCCTCCTAAAGTTGGCACGAAGTTTCACTTAGACACCTACACTGGGCGATGTTCACTTTAGACACCTCATGTAGGGTTCCGTTATGTCATTTTAACACTTCTTTTTTTCAATAAGCAAAAATATATAATGTGTGCGCGTTACACTCGCGAGTGACCTGTAAAGTGTCCAATAAAATAAGGATATTTGTCATTTTCCTCCAAAATAATTCTTAAACAATGAATTTTGGTAAAACCAAAAAAATAACTAGTGAATTGATGACACGTGGCATTTTGCCCAAATAATTACAAAAGGAAAACTTGTTCTATATCTGTAGTGGAGTAAAAACAGAAAATTGAGGAAATTAGGACCAAACAAAATGAAGAAATTTATCATCATTGGAAACTTAAGTGCGGGTGCTGTTTCCCATGGAGAGTTAGAGACTAATTAGAGCATAAAATACAGAATGGAATCTAAGAAAGAGATACTAAAAAGGAATTTTTGAGAGAATTAGATCTAACAGGAATCTGAGGGTTAAACTATGAGAAAATGATCAAAATGGTCCTTAATGTACATGTGTTGCTTTATTTTGGTCCTTAATATATCACACATGATTGAAATGGTCCTTAATGTATTACAAAAAATGTTCATTTTAGTCTTTCACCCTAAATCTAACAAAGATGTCAAAAGAATGTGTTATTTTTAATGGTGGGTCCCACATGTAGCTAGCAAACTGTACCATTGTTATCTTCTTTGTTAGCTCTAAAGAAATAGCTCCATAGACGCCACCATTTTCCTACTTTCTCTAACAAAATTCATTATTTTCTCTTTTCATAAATATTATTTTAACTCCAAAGCAATTTTTAGCTATTAAATTATACTCCTTCTGGTGTTATTGTCGATAGTTTATTCAAGCTTAAATTAAGATCAAAATGAGCCCAAAACAACAACTTGACGGAATCTAATGCGAAAGCTTCCTTAATTGTTAATGATAATGTGATTTCTTACTTCAGTGAATCAAAATGACGGAATAATTTTTAATCACAAAAAATATATTGATAAAATCAAAATTTTACGATCGAATCAGTAAACAGAAAATACCATAAAATCTCCAATAAGATAAAGACACCCAAAGCTTAGCTAAGTGATTTTCCACAAAGCTACATCATATATAAACATGAATTTTAATATGCATAAATGAGAATAGAGAACATTATTTAGAAATCGAGAGATAAAATAATATTTTAAGAGAGAAAATAATATTTTTTTTGTTAGAAAAAATGATGATAACCATGGAGCTCTTTTTTGGAGCTTGCAAAGAAAATAACATTATTATATTTTGGTAGCATGTGGGATTCATCGTTAAATATAACACATTCTTTTGTAGTTTTGGTTAGATTTAGGGTAAAAGACTAAAGTGAACACTTTTTGTAATACATTAAGGACCATTTCAATCATGTGTGATACATTAAGGACCAAAATAAAGCAACACATATACATTAAGGACCATTTTGATCATTTTCTCATTAAACTATCAAGCAACAAAATTGTTTGTATTAATTTCAATCATGATTTTGAACCACATAGTTTAAACGAATCCTGATTTAAAAAAAATAATAAACTAATTTGACTTTTAAATTTAAATCAGTGAGATATATATTTAACTCTAAAATTTATGTCAACACTTTTCACCATGAAAGGAGTTTAAATATATGAAAATGGTAGTTGAAAATAGGACAAGACAAAAAAGAAATTAAAAAAAAAAGAGGCTAAATAAAGCTCTGACGCGCTGTTAGTGAGTGTTATACACTCATTATGCCATGTCAGCGAAAAGTGTCAAAATGACACAACGAACTCCTACTTAAAGTGTTCAAAATAAACAAAGCTTACTTGAGGTGTCTAAGTGAAAGTTAGTGCCAACTTTAAGGGGCTGCCAATGGGTTCATATGTACATGATACAACAATAATAATATATTCAATGTAATTTCGTAAGGTTTGGAGAGGATAGAGTAAAGTGTATATATGCAGATGATACCCTTACGGCAAGTCAAAGCATTTTATGGAAAAGATGTAAAATTAAGTATTGAGTCTAACTCACATCTCAAAAGCTAGTTCGGAGGATTGTCCAAACTTTATAAAAAAACGTCTATCTCATTGATCATCAATGTGAGATTTTTTCATTCTTCAACACCCTACATCACACCCAGGGTGGGACATCTCGTGCATGAACAAATTTAATTAAGGTCCAAACATTGGGTGAAAAGAGTCATGCTCTGACGCCACAAAAAATTAGTTCTTGAGCCTACTCACACCCCAAAAGCTAACTGAAGGGAGGAGAACTAATTAAGAAGACCACACATCTCATTAAATATCGATGTGAGACTTTTTCATTCCGCAATAATAAAAAGTATATACGACAGTTAGGAAAACATAATAACTGATAAAAAATAAGTAGAATATGACATTCATAAAAAGAACATTATCAACAATAGAATTGCATAATAACCGAAATACAATAATAAAAAAAAATGAAAAAGTAAATTACATAAAATTATCATAAATCACTCTTATTTTTAAAATTTAAATGTGTTTTAATTAACCTTTCACGCATTTCAATTCATTGCTTTCCACATATTCTTTGTGTGTTCATTTTGTCAAATTAAGTAGGAAAGCTTTTTACTCATATGCTTTCGATGTGTTTAAGGAATTAGGAATGATATTGATATACAATGATATACACTTATACATGGAGAGAAGAAGTTGTAGAAATCATGGGAAAAAATCCTAGTGAAGAAAAAAAGAATAGACAAAGTCTCCGGGTGGAATGATCGAGCAGTGGCGCTCGACGGCGGAGCACTGGTGGTGGATGGGATTGGGATAGGGACAACTAGAGTTCGTGTGAAGCAGAAGAAAACAATTCTAATTTTATGAGATTTGTTGGAGGTTATATATGTATCATAATGTTTTTATTACTATTTTTTGAAAAATGAATAATATTACTAGTTATTGTGGTTATGGATTTCCTTTTATATTATTAGTAAGGAAATTTTGGTGTAGCATATGTACATGACACAACAATAATAATATATTCAGTATAATTTCGTATAATTTGGAGAGGATATAGAGTAAAGTGTATGCAAACGATGATACCCTTACTTTGTGAAAGTAGAGAGGCTATTTCCAAACAAATCATCAGCTCAAGTGCGGCAAGTCAAAGCATTTTGTTGAAAAGATGTAAAATTAAGTATTGAGTCCAACTCACACCTCAAAAGCTAGTTTAAAGGAGATCGGAGGATCGTCAATCTCATTGACCATCAATGTGAGACTTTTTCATTCTGCAACAACAGAAAATATATACGACAGTGAAGAAAACATGACAAGTGATAAGAAAAATAGACTACGACATTCATAAAAAGAACATTATCAACAATAGAATAATATGATAATCGAAATACAATAATAAAAAAATGAAAAAGTAAAATTACATAAAATTATCATAAATCACTCTTATTTTTAAAATTTAAATGTGTTTTAATTAACCTTTCACGCATTTCAATTCATTGCTTTCCACATATTCTTTGTGTGTTCATTTTGTCAAATTAAGTAGGAAAGCTTTTTACTCGTATGTTTTCGATGTGTTTAAGGAATTAGGAATGACATCCCTACTTTATTCATGCCTTGTCTACTTCTTTTTTTCCCTAGATAATCAGACAAAGTACACTTTAATTACTTTTAGGTTTTCTTTCTCTTTATTTGTTTTGAGAAGTTACTCTTTCGGTCCTTATATGACTCACTTTTCTTTTTAATTAATATAAAAAAAAAAGATATAGTTACAGTAACACTAACATCTATCACGTATTTAAGATCACAAATTTCAAAAGTCTCTTTTTCTATCGTAAATTTTATGTCAAATCAAACTAACTCATATAAAATAAGACGGAGAAAGTAGCAATTTTTTTTAATTATCAAATTACTTTTTCTCCTTTTTGATTTTCCTATGTCGAGTGAAGATGGGACAATTTGTAAATTAGTCAGAAAGGAAAAAAAGATAAAAAGGAAAAAAAAAAGCTGGAGACCATAGTTAACTCAATTTTTTTTTTTGAACCTTTGAATCATTGTCATTATACATAAAACATTCCTTTAGTATGAGTATTTTTAATCTATCTATATATATATATATATATATTCCCAAACTTTGGAAATACTTTTGCGTATATGTGTATGTATCTACGTAATTCAATACTACACACATGTTTTTCTGTGTCATATACGAAATATACAGAAGAAGAAAAAGACGTAAACAATAGCACAGGCAATGTACCTTTTTGTACATTTTCGTCTATTTATGAACATTCACTATACATTTCGATCAAAATGTCTAGGGAAGGGTGTTATGTAAATATGTCTAGGGAAGGGTGAATTAGCACCGGCTCTAGAAGGTTTTTTTTTATAAAAAAAAAATGAGGCAAATGCGTTAGACCTCCAAATTTAATTTGAGGGGCCTTTTTTTTAGCAATAATAGATTATAGGGTTTTTTTTTATAAAAAAAATAGTAGTCATCGAGAATAGATTATAGGGTTTTTTTTTTATAAAAAAAATGAGTACTATTTTCTTAAAAGTAAATTTTTTATATAAAAAAGAATTATTAAAAGAAGTTTGACATACCTGGAGTATATTTCTCAAGAAAGATAAAATGTATTAGTTATATAAAAAGAATTTTTAAAAGAAATTGACTATTAGAAAACTTTGCTATCTAAAAAAACTTGTAAAGCTTGTAGAAAGCAACTCATTCACATTTATAAAAGTATTGTTTAATTTAGTAGTATTTGAGATTAAAACAAAAACTCAACGTATTAGACAATATTTGATCCTAGTTTAGAAAGTTCTTTAGCTAAAAAAAATATATATGCTCATAGAATTGGTCATATTAATTAGTAGTGTGAAATTAGGACATTAACAGACGAGTTGAATTTTATTTTATTTTAACCAAAATTAGTCTCATTAAACAACAGTCTATTTGAGTTGCTAACGTAATTTTAATCTTAATCAAATTAATATAAACAAGAAAAGCGTTTGACCCTTTATTTAATTATACTTGTGGAGTTGTTGGACATATATATTTGAAAGAGAAGGTGAAAATATTAGTAGAATGTATATCTCAAGTAATAGTATGACACGTTTAATTTTTTTTTAAAATGACATAATTTAATACACTAAGCTTTCGTTGTGTGAGAAATTCGTAGACCGTCCAACAATGGTTTATGTATGCAATTTTATTCTGCAATTCTGTAAGAAGTTGTTTCCACAGTTCAAACTTCTAACCTCTTGATCACATAATAACAACTTTACCGATTATGTCAGGCTCCCCTTTTTCGCATTTAATAGTTGGCAAAATAATTCAAATAAGGTGGTGCTGAAGAGAGAATGTTGAGTAGTCATCTTCTATAATTAGCATTAGGGGTGTACAAAATCGAACCAAACCGCAAATCGAGTCAATCCGGAAAAAAAACCCGACTAGTGGTTTGGTTTGACTTGGTTTGGTATTGGGAAAAAAAAACCCGACTATATTTGGGTTAGTTTGGTTTTAACTAAAAAAAAACCAACCCGAGACCAAACCAATCCGACATTATATATGTAGTTTTAAAATTTTATTTTATACATAAAAATATTTACTTTGATATAATTTTAAAATATTTCTTATACTATTTCATAGTTTTTATCTTTTAATATATTATTTCAAGTTT
>JAJOOR010019705.1:0-22018 GCA_036250505.1 Solanum acaule | reverse complement strand
GCATTGCTTTTAGAGCTGATTAACTGAGTCCATGTGGACCTGCTAAAATCATCTACAATGGTGATGAAATATTTGAAATGATTGTATGTGGCTGTGTGATATGGTCCCCACAAATCAACATGAAGTAGTTCAAAAATATATGAAGTGAATGTGGTTCTGGGTTGGAATGGTAATCTTTCTTGTCTTGCCATGGGACAAATGGAACACATAAAAGGTTGTTTAGAGGAGAATTTGACAGGAATACTAGAAATACCCTTCATTTTGACAAAAGGAACATGTCCCAATCTATTATGCCACATAATGTCCACATTGTTTCTATTACATGTATGAGAATTAAAACCACAAGAATGGGAAGGGACATCAGCTGAAGAATGTTTAACAGCTAAACAAGGTTCTCTTTTATTGACAGAACTAGTACATTGTTTATGGGAAGAAGAATTGACACTACAAACATTACAAGTACTAGATGAAAGTGAACTATATGTAGGAGAAATAGAAGATTTCTGTAGGCAATTTGGACATAGGAAGTAGAGACCATCATCAGCGTTACCAAGCACCAGAGGCCTCTTCATTGAAGGGGCCTGCATGAAACATAAGGTTTTGTCAAAACTGATGGTACAATTTGAATGTGTAGTTAGGGTGTGAATGGAGATCAAATTATACTTGAAAGATGGCACAAACAAGACCTTTTGTAGACTGATCATAGGTCCTAATGTTACATTCCCAATCTGAGTCACTTTAACCTTATAGCCATTAGGTAGCGCAATCAACATTGGGTATGGCAGCAAGGTAATATTATGCAAGAGGGATCTATTAAAGGTCATGTGATGTGAAGCTACAGAGTCTAAAATCCATAAGTCAGATCTATTTACGAAACATTTGCATGACAGTTTATCAAAAATAATAGAAGAAGTGCATAATGTGATACCTGCAAAATCAGATTGTCCATTTGCAAGAGCTGAGTTTGTAGTGGATCCTTCATTCTTATTCTCTGTATGAAATTGCTGAAGCATACTTTGAACATGACCATATTGATCTTTGGTGAGACTCATATTGTATAGTTCCTCATGTTGATCCACTAATTGTCCATTTCCAGGGGGTGAATCATGTGTACAATGAGCATTTGCTACTGGCCTATTTCCAAACCCCCTAGGATATCTGTGTGGATTAGTGTTCTGAGAAGGCTTGGGGGGTCGAAAATTATTTGGTCTTGGAGCAGGGTTGTTATAGGGATAAGTTTTCTGATTTGGATTGTCATTGTTTGAAGTAGGACCAGAAGAAGAACCAGATGGATACCCATGGAGTTGATAGCATTTCTCCATGAGGTGTCCAGTCCTCCTGCAATAGTTGCAGAATCTGTCTTTGTATGGAATTTGAGAACCATTTCGTGGATGATTGGATGAGAAATTTGTTTTGTAAGGCTGAGAGGGCTTACCAGATCCAACATGTAAAGCAGTCGAATCCACATTGAAGTGATTTGAAGGTTTGATTTCCCTCTGTTGTTCATCTTGAACTAACAACGATAAAGCCTGTGCCATATTGGGAAGTGGGTTCATCATGAGTATGCTACCACGAATTACTGTATAGATCTCATTTAGGCCCATGAGAAATTGAATCAAACGCCTATCTTGCTCAGCCTTGTGAGTAAGAGCCTTAGCTCCACAGTTACAGGCACAATTGCAATGAGCGGTGACATTCAAAGTACTGAGTTCCTCCCAGAGCTTCTTCAACTTGGTGTAATACCCTGTGATGTCAAGAGATCCTTGAGACAGATCATTAATTTCCCTCTGAATTTGGTACAGCTTTGCACCATTCGGTTGTTCATAACGATCTTCTAGCTCCTTCCAGAGTTCAGCAGAATTCATAACAAACTCAACACTATCAGCAATATCCTTCGACAGCGAATTTAGAATCCAAGATGTAACAATGTCGTCACATCGTTCCCATTGTCGATACGAAGGATGATCAGATTGGGGTCGTTGACAATCTCCATTAATGAAGCCTAACTTGTTTTTAACAGATAATGATCGCAATACACTGCGTCTCCATGATCGATATCCAATTCCTGTGAACTGCACAGGTACAAGCATAGCTCCAGGATTATCAGAGGGATGCATGTAGAGAGGACTATTGGAGTCAATCGAGAAACTAGTGGAACCTCCAGCAGAACCACTAGGCAGATCGGAATTATCAGCCATAGATCCAAGTAGAAACAGAGAATTTCGCAGCAAACAAAACGAACAATCGAAACAGAAAGTGAAATCTCAGAGTCGACAAAGCTCTGATACCATGAGAAATTGTGAAACACAAGCACTATAAGCTCGAAGTTGAGCAACAATGGAAGTAACAATGGAAGCTTCTAGTGAACGGTAGAACAAGGGAGAAAATTGATATGTGGAAAATGAAGCTTGGCCATTCTATTGATCAATGTAGTATTTATATACATCAGAAATAAAAATGGAAAGCATCTAATCTAACTGCACAGTGGAATAACTAACTCTGACAGACTAACTACCTAACTAATTGTGTAACTAATTATTCACATTACCATATAATGTTTAATATGTTTGTTTGTGACTTTGGTTAGCTCGGGTTCCACGTTTGGTACATTTATTAGTTAGCTTGGGTACTAGATATCTATTGGTTGGCTCGGGTACCACACCTGATAGAAGTTCTATATTAGTTGGCTTGGGTACCACGCTTGGTACAAGTTTCTGTCACTCGTCGAGCCTACATCCTGGATGTGACTGACACTCGAGAACCATTGCTGGTCCCGAAGTGAATTCTTGTTCTGGCTGACTACTTAGTGGAAGACTTACTCAAGCAATGATAAGCTCAAAACAAAATTAAATCAGTTAAACTCAAATACTCATCTCATAAAGTCTGGAAAATACTCAATAGCAATACTTATAGTTTGTAAAACAACTCAAAAGAAAGTAAATACTGAGAGACACCTCGACTCTGTCTATCTATAAAACCTCTACTATTAAAGAAGGATGTCGGGACAAGACCCATGACATCTCAAAAAGTAATACTAATAACTCACAAAACTGGAGTCCTCCAGAAGCAAGAAGGCCTCACTCAAAAGCTGACGAGTGGATAAAGTGATCTCAATGAACTTTTATTGAGGATCCTAAATGCCTGTATCTACACCATTAAAAGATGCAGGTCGAATGCAATTAATACATTGAATGTACGAGTATGTAATATAGCCGAAGTGAAATAACTCAATAAAAGGACTACAATAAATATAACAGAAACTCAACTGAATGTAAAGAATCAAAGGAATGAAATCATTTAAACTTTACAAAAGTACTTACTCATCTCTGAAACTCAACATAATAAGTGGTATAGTAAATACACCTTAACTTTATTTAGGAGTTTCTCTAACCGACAACCATCACTATGAGCTACGTGATGATACATCGTCTCGCCCACGCTTCCAGAACTGTCATATACCGTGTCGGGGTATAGAACCTCTTAACTAAGTGATTTCTAAGAAATTAGGATTCATCTAAAAAGTATGATCATTTACTCATGTTGGCAGACATGGTTTATGAGGATTTAGAGTTGTCTAAACTCATCCCCATATCGGTGCTCAATACTATTCCCAATAATATACTCATGCTCAAATAAATAAAACATACTCTTTCTCTATTTAGAGGTAATTACTCAAAATAACCTCTTAAAAGAGGTAGCTGCTCTGAAATATCTGTGAACTCATAAACTCTTTTTAGAAATTGAAGTTTCTTTTTTCTCAATGTAAAAAGTGATACATTTGGTAAAACTTAGTTCCCTTATACTCTTTCTCAATCATGTATAAAACTCTTCTCAAAACTCATCTTTGCTTTCTTAGAAAATTAGTTTAAGACCATTGTTTGGTTAAAAAGGATTATCAATAATAACTTAATAAATGCTCAATTATAACTCAAAGATAAGGTTCATGTTGAAAAATATACATGAACAATCAACTCAAGAATCTCAATGTAAGATATAACAACTCATTAATCAGGATATAAAATTCAGAACTCATCAACGAAACTCATCTCAAGAATTATCAAAACTAAGGATGTAACCCTAGATTTTTGCTGATGGAAAGTAGATGTAGGGCATGAGGACAAACTCAGTCCATCATTATGATAGCCTTACATACCTTATTATGAAGTTATTAGACCGAAAACTTTGATGGAGACTTAATTTTTCTTGAGCCCAAGTAAGAACACTACCTTTCTTGGGTGAAATCTTTGGTCTTGAAATCTTGATGCTTAATCTTGACAAATTAAGTTCTTTTTATGGACTTTCTAGAGTGGAAGAATTGGGAAAACCTTGGGTGGAAGGTTTCTTTTTGTATCTTGAATTTTTGACTTGAAGGTTTTAAGGTTCTTGATGGAGAAGAGGAACCCCAGGTAAGTTTTAAGAGAATTTTTAAATACTTAAATGTTTAGATAGATGATTTTGAGATGAAAACTAGTTAGTTGGATGATATACTCCGTTAAAACACTCAAAATAACTTAGAATAGGGTTAAAATCTTGGGGAAGGACCAAAATAATCATACAACGCGTGTAGAAAGTTGCTGAAAAAAAAATGCAGCAAGCTTTCACGGAATGGTCTACCATTCGTCAAAATTTCTACCATCCATAGGTCCATCGGCTTCCTGATAGAGCTTCACTAAAATGAGCATAACATTTTAATCCGAACTCGAAATGCGGCAAACTTGGTGGATTTGAAAAGAGGACTCATAGACCTTTAATTTGATAGGTCATTGGCCACCTAGTTCATTATATTCTGAGAGATATGATCGTTTGAAGTTGACTTAAGTATAATCTTATATCAAAACTTAATCGGGAAAGGGGCTTTCATCTTAACTTTATGTTAGGGGATTCTAGTGACCTTAATTCATATCCAAAACCATTACCATACTAAAATTTTGACCTTTACACCTAAGAACAATTTTAAAATCATCCGGTACGACCTTACATGTAAATCAAGAATAATTTGTGTGTTAACTTAAAAAATTTTGGGGTGTTACAGTTTCATTATGATTGACTCGGGTACCACACCTGGTACATGGTTGAATGCTCTATCGTATGTTCGTTCCATGAGAGAATTGAGTTTATTTATTGTGATAATATGGGACATGCTTGTTGTGGGAGTCAGGGTGATGATTGGGAGTCATGTTTTGTGTTCTTGCTTGAATGATAATATGGGATCAAGGCCTTGTTTAGACTGCACATCAACTACAAAGGATGATTCGGAACCATTATGGACCATGACACAACCCTTGGTGAAATCCACAAGTTGGACACCTAGTCGGGTCAACCTATGCACATCACGAACCAATTCCTTCTTTTAATCTTCTACATGAACCACACTACCCATGGACAATCTACTAAGGGCATCCGCAACTACATTAATCTTGCCAGGGTGGTAAATGACACTCATGTAATAATCCTTTATAATATCTAACCACCTCCTTTGTTGGAGATTCAAGTCCTTTTGAGTAAACACATATTGAAGACTCTTATGATCGGTGAACACGTCAACATGCACCCTATATAGATAGTGCCTCAATATTTTCAAGGCAAATACCACCGCTGCTAATTCAAGATCATGGGTCGGATAGTTCTTTTCATGAACCTTGAGTTGCCTTGAAGCATAGACAATCACTTTACCATGTTGCATAAGGACACATCTCAAACCCACTCTAAAGGCGTCACAGAAAACAACAAAACCATCGGTACCCTCCAGTAAGGTCAGCACCAGAGCGAAAGTAAGTCTATCTTTTAGCTTTTGGAAGTTTTTCTCACAAGTTTCTGACCACACAAACTTAGCCTTTTTTTGAGTCAAAGCCTTCAACAGGGAAGCAAAGGAGGAAAAATCCTCAACAAACCTCCTATAAAACCCAAAAATCTTCTAATATCGGTAGGAGTTAGAGGTCTAGGCCAACCCTTGATCGGATCCGTCTTCTTAGGATCTACCTCAATACCCTTGCTCGAGACAATATGGCCAAGGAAGGCTACGGACCTTAGCCAAAACTCACATTTTCTAAACTTCGCATATAATTGGTGGTCTTTAAGGACTTGCAATATGATCCTTAAATGGTTCATGTGTTCATTTTCACTCCTTGAATAGATCAAAATATCATCAATAAACACTATCACGAACATTTCAAGGTAGCGTCTAAACACCATATTCATTAGATTCATGATTGCCGCCGGGGCATTTGTTAGACTAAAGGACACTACTAGGAACTTGTAGTGACCATATCTTGTTCGGAAGGACGGCTTGGGAATTTCAACCCCTCTCACCCTTAGTTGGTGATAGCCCGAACTTAGGTCAATCTTGGAAAAGTAGGTAGCCCCTTGAAGTTGGTCAAACAAGTTGTTAATTCTAGGAAGGGGATACTTATTATTTATGGTCACCATGTTTAATTGGTGGTAGTTAATACACATTCTAAGGGACCCATCCTTCTTTCTAACAAACAATACCGGAGCACCCCATGTAGAGATACTCGGTTGAATAAAGCCTTTGTCTAACAAATCCTTGAGTTACTCCTTCAACTCTTTCAACTCAGCCGGAGCCATTCTATAATGAGGAATAGAGATGGGTTGCGTATCCGGCAAGAGATTAATGCCAAAGTCTATTTCCTGTTCGGGAGAAATGCCGGGCAAGTCATCGGGGAAGACTTCTGGAAATTCACTTACCAAGGGGACCGACTCTAAGGAAGGGGTTTTAGACTCCACATCCATCACCCTTACAATATGGTAAATGCACCCTTTGGAGATCATTTTCCTAGCTTTGAGACAAGTAACAAATTGACCTCTAGGAATTGAATTCCCCACTTTCCACTCTAAAGTAGACTCATTTGGGAATTGGAACTTAACCACCCGAATCCTACAATCAATAGAGGCATAGCATGCATGCAACCAATCCATCCACAAAATTACATCAAAATCTAACATGTCTAACTCTACCAAATCCACCAAGGTAACTTTATGGGACAAAGAAATAAGACAAATCCTATAGACTCTTTTTTCCACTACCGAGTCACCACCTGGGTAGAAACCGAAAAAGGTTCCACTAACTCTTCGGGGAGTATTTCAAATTTCATAGACACAAAAGGTGTAACAAAAGACATAGTGGCACCGGGGTCTAACAATGCATATACATCAATAGAAAAGACTTGTAACATACCCGTTACCACATCCGGGGAACTCTCTTAGTCACCTCGGGATTGAAGAGCATATAAGTGATTCTTTTTGGGAGCATCGAAATTTGAACCGCTAGGAGGGACTTACTTGCCCTCTCTTCCTTGAACTTTAAGCATGGGATAATCTCGCATCAAATGACCACTCTTCCCACAACTATGACAACCATCCGTGCCAATAAGGCACTTACCTTTATGTTTCTTGCCACACTTGGCACAAGTAGGCCTCACCATAGAAGATCCACCACCATTGCCTCCTTGAGGCTTTGGGTTAGACACCCTATCATATTTTACCCTTGGAGTACTAGAGGAACCTTGGTTGGAGAACCTTCTCTTGAACCTTGGTCTACCTTGACCCTCTGAATTACCTTTGGAAGAATTCCCATCATCGGTCCTAGGCCTCTTCACTTCCCTATTATTTTCTTGGAGTTTCTCATCCCCTATTTGTTTAGCATACACTATAAGACGGGATATATCCATGTTATCATGAAGCATAGCTGAACAACATTCTTTTCTCACCAAACTATACACACCCGTTACAAACCTACTCATCTCATCTCTAGGCTCCGCCACCATGGATGGAGCATACTTGGACAATTCGGTAAACTTTAGAGAATATTATTCAACACCCATACCTCCTTGACGAAGGTGGATAAATTCCTCCACCTTGGCTCCCCTCTTCTCACGGGGAAAGAACCTATTAAGGAATTCTTTCTTGAACACCTCCCAATTTATGGGACCCGCTTCTACCGGCCTATTCCTCTTCCATTGATTATACCATACTTGAGCCACTTCCTCCGATTGATAAGTGGCTAGCTCCGTTTTTTCTATTGGAGTCACCCCCATATCATCAATTATTTTGTGAACCTCCTCAACAAACTCTTGAGGGTCGTTTCCCACTTTAGAACCAAAGAACATATGAGGGCTCATCCTTGTAAATTCTGTCAACCTTGAAGCCACGGTTCTCACATTAGGGGTCATACGGGGCTCAACTTCCCTATTGGCTTGACCCGTCATTGCTTGGACTTGAGTTGTCACAGCTTGAGCTTGAGCCGTCATGGCTTGAGTCAATGTTTGGAGAGTCGACCTTATTTTCACATTTGTCATAGCCCTCTCATCATTAGGAGCTTGAGGAATTTGAGGACCTTGGGGAGGAACTCCCTCATTTACAATCTCCTCTTCCATCCTTCTTGTGTTCGCCCTTCTTGTATTCTTATCCTATAAACACAAAAGAAGGGTTAGGAAAAGGACTAAATAGAGTTAAACCTCTAAGGCACGACTAAAGAGTAATGAAAGAAGTGAATTTTCCTAAACATCTTATAGCCTCTCATTCATAAATGTGGCGCGCTTCACACTCATGAACAAAACTCTACTAGACGTGGTTTATGAGACCATATACGAAGTTACAAAGGAAAGAGTAGCCCCTGGATCTAACAAAGCATAAACATCTAAATGAAAGACTCATAACGTACCAGTGACCACATTAGGAGAATTTCCTGATCCTAGTGAGCCTGGAGAGCATACAACCTGTTCTGGCACTGACCACCACCTGTACCAGTTGAAGTACCCTGCTGAGTTAGGTGGCCTATTGGTGCTGCTGAGGCTGTAGACTGAGCCCTGTTAGTGTTACCTCCATGTCCCTGTTTAGAAGAATGGAATGCTCTCAATATGTGACCAGACTGACCAAACCCAAAACACCATTCCTTTCCTGCAAGACATTCGCCTGGATAGTTCTTACCACACTTTGGACTAGTTGGGTAGGTCATGTTACCTAAACACTACCCTGAGACTTCGAGCCTGATGCCCTACCTTTTTTATCCTGTCGAAAACTGGGGGATGGAGCACTAGCTTATGAAGGTGCTGGAGGTGAAGACCTTGGCTGAAACTACAAGCGATTTCCACCACCCGATTTCTGCTGAGAGTAATCATAGTTGCATGTCCTAGCCTTCTTGTTGTCCTTTGCCTGCTCCCTAAGCTTATCTCCCTCAACCTGTTGAGCATGAGTCATGAGCCTAATGATGTTCATATCTTCTAACAACATAACATTTATGCCCTCTGAATTTACCAAATCGGATA
The DNA here is from genome assembly GCA_036250505.1 of Solanum acaule. Lineage (NCBI taxonomy): Eukaryota > Viridiplantae > Streptophyta > Magnoliopsida > Solanales > Solanaceae > Solanum > Solanum acaule. The sequence continues at coordinate 12,734 of JAJOOR010019705.1, read as the reverse complement.
CCCCAAACAAAAACTTATTCATCTGTGCCCTTGAATCGACAACCATGTGGGGAGCATACCTAGAGAGTTGGGTGAACTTCAGTCCGTATTCTTGGACTGACATGTTACCTTGTCTCAAATTCATAAATTCTTGGGCCTTAGCCTCCCTCAACTCCCCTTGGAAAAACCTGTCCAGAAAAGCTTTGGTAAAACATTCCCAAGTCACAGGAGTTGCATTCTCACCTCTGTTTTCCTTCCATTGAGTGAACCAAATGTGAGCCACATCCTTAAACTGTAGGACGCCAACTCTACCCTATCATTTTCAGTCACTGGCATCACTCCAAAGATTTTCTTAACCTCATCAATGAAATTCTGGTGATCTTCACCAAGCTAAAACTGAATCTAACTATGTCTAAATAAAAGCCTCTAACTAACTAGAGATGCTGGGACATGTGATTTGAAATAGCATTATCATGGACACTTAATCCAGTTTTAAGTGTCAACGATCGTTAGTCAATATATAACCCAACTAAATGAGTTGGGGTCAAATCCCACAGGAAGCGGTACATATTTAAGATTCAATAGGAATGTACGAATATGTTCAAGTCAATCATAGGAATAGACATTATCGAATAAAAACATAATGTAAATCAAGGTGTGACACGAGTGTCAAATAAGGGGGTTTTGGTTTTAGCTATCAGCTATAATAACAACAAATAATACGAAATAACAATAATGAGATGGGTTCTTGGGATGTGATTCAATTATAGGCTAATGTAGACAAATGGGTAATTGCAACTATTAGTAAATAGTTGTAAATTAGTGAATAAGCTAGATTTAGAGGGGATAACCTCTCTCTCAAACAATTACCCCGAATCAAGCTGGTTTCTCTCGTAAACCAACAAGCATGCAAATAAGAATAGCCTACGCTTTAGTCCATTCACTCTCTCAAGCTGAATGTATGGAAAATGGTTTAGGATTCACTCTCTCGAGCTGAACCCATGAAAACCCAATACCCACAGACAATCAATTCAGTAATGTTGGTTTTAAAACCTCTTTCTCGAGCAAGCCAAAAAAACGAAGGTAGAATTGCATTTGCAACTACAATTCTTTAAATTGAACAACAATTACTGATTGAAATCACTTCTAAACAACATTTAAACTAATAATTAACAATACCCACAAGCTAAATCAGACCATAATCACACCCCCATGAATTGGGGATTTAGCTAGACATCATAAAAAGATAAAAATTGTTACCAAATTATGTATCCATCAACTGGGTACGATTAATTTCATCTTTACAAAGGTCCAAATTGAACAATCTCAAATACCCACTTCCAATTTCTCAAAAATGGAAAACTTCAATTCTTCAAAGCTAAGGAAAAGTTGTCTCAAAACTTAGAGTTGAAACTGATTCCAAAAATATGATAAAAATTATGATTCAAAAGCCTCTTTCGATTAATGTTTGAAAACATATTTATAGTCGCCAAAAATATGCTGCGAAGGGCCATTCGGGGCAGTAAGTCAGGCTCGCCGATCAACTCGGCGATCCGCCCTTTGGTCAGTTTCATCGCCTTTATTTTTTTGCCTTCAACATCCTCAAGTTTTGTAACTTTGGGGAATACAACACTGCATCGCGGAAGCACTCGGCGACACACCGACTGCTCCTTTTTCTTGACAAATTGATTTTCTCCTTAAGGGCTTGGCACACTGGAACTTTAGGCGAGATGGTGGTCACTCAGCGACTCACCAAAGGTACTTGGCAATCACCAGGCCTTTACTTCTTACTTCTTTTAGCTCGCTTCGTTCCTTTTTGCAAATTAGTGTCCATGCTTTGTTCCTCAATCCAACTACCTGGAAATCAAGGAGTTTACATCAGTTATTGGCACAAAATAAGCATTTGAGGACACTAAATCTATGCAAATAAATCCCTAAATGAGTCCAAATCGTGGACTCATCAACACCCCCAACTTAAACTTTTGTTTGTCCTCAAGTAAAACTCAAGTTTAGCTGTTCGAAACGGATGCCTCAAACAGTGCTACACAAGATTCAATCATAAATGAACACAAAAAGACTCAACTTACTCATGCAAGGATCTATTGTGCACTCAAAGATTCAAGTTATGACTCACCACTATCAAAGATTCTCAAGTTCACAATACTTGCTTCAAATGCAAGTTCAAGCTCACTAAAGGTACTCAAATGCCCTCATACAAAGAATGATTCCATATTCACACAAAATGGTTCGACACTTTATAGTACTGGAATCACAAACAAGTCTCACACTCACAAAGATGAATACATGCATGACTTCACCCATAGGTTGCCCTTATTTTCCAACCAACACTTGTTTCAACTCACTCAAGATAAAAAAAGGTCTTTTCAAGGCTTGTAATAGGGCTAAGTGTAAAGGTATGGTCATTTAGGCTCAGTGGCTCCTATCCTCATGAAATGTGGTATGAAAAACACTTTCTTTCCTTTTCTTCATCATTCTTATTCATGTCCATAAGTCACCCCTTTATTCACTTCCTATGGAATACTGGACACCCCATTTCTTTTGCATTTTTACAACTTTATTTCAAAACTTTTTCATTCTTTTTATTTTTCATTCTTCTTTTCTTTTTTTTCTTTTTTTTTTGTATGGAGGGGTTTCATCTTTCTCAAAACCATGGGCCAAAAGGGGACTTCTTTGCACTTCTTGATACCTTTTCTTTTCACCACACCCCCAACTTAGGCTTTTGGCCTAAGTTGGCTATTCAAACAAACCACAAATCATGAGAATTATGGATAATGGATAAAGAAAGGTCACAATTGCATCAAGTTTCTTCCAAGAAAAGGGTAGGGCTCAAAGGGTTCTCAAACAAAGCTCACACACTCACAAGGTAGGCCACAAAAGAGGTATAATGTCAAATTGTTTCACTCTTTAAAATTGTTGCCTAAGATCATTTCAAGAGCTTGCATCACTTAGTCAATTGGACTAACGGGGAAAATTTTAGGTGTCATCATGCATGGTTCATGGTAAGCTCATCACACAAGGCATTGACATCAATGTCAAACAAGACTCCACACTTTCGCTAGTGTGCAATGTTCATCACAAGAGACTCAATTTGATAATCGGCTAGTCACAATGAGATGCAAAAAGTTCACATATTCCCTATGCAACTTCATTTGGCCTCATCGTAGCCACACATTCATTTTTGTTCGATTATGAGCACTATTCAAGTCATCGGTACTGAACAAGACCGATACTCAAATTTGCAAAAGAACAGGCACATTCAAACATAATCAAGAGGTGGCACAATTTTCAAAAAGGGTCAAAGACCATTTACAATTAAAACAAGGAGCCACAAGCTCAAATATCCACAAAAACAGTGTCAAAACACAATATGAAGCACAAAAACCCAATATATACAGAAAATATCTTCAAAACAAGAGGTAGGTATGGAAAAACCTCACCCCACCACAAACAAAAGCAATTTGTCCTCAAATGCAATAAACATCCAAAAACTTATAAAAATATGACAGAGAGGCAGGTAAATAGGGATCATGTCTACACAGTCTCTCCACCTGTCGGGGCATCAGTGCCCGGTGTAACACTCTGATCATGGGCATCAGTGCCCGGAGGCATCTCAAAATTAGTAGGTCCACTAGGGGCTGCCAAAGGTGTGTTTGCCAAAGATGTCTGCACAGCTGCATCTACCATGGCATCCTCAGTCTCTGTAAGGCCCTCATAAGAAGCCTCCTCAACAACCTCAAGTATCTCTTCATCCATCTCAGGCTCAGACTCGGGATCAGCTACCTCCCCAACTCGAACATCATCTCTGGTGGTAGCCGGAGGCATATCTGGCTCTACTGGCACATCTGGGATCTCTACGTACAAAAAATCATAAGACATGTCTGTGGACTTCAGCTGGTCCACATCTCTCCTCAACGCAGCAATAACGGCTTTTAGAGTCATCACCTCCTCAGTGGCCCCTTGGCCATGCTCGCACACCGCTATCCTAGCAACAAAGGCATCAATGGTAGCACTTAAATGTGTCATAACATCAGCGAGGGATGTCTGAATCATTCCCGAAATGGAGGCCTCAAGTTAGGCAGCACGATGATCAGTAGAATGGGCTAGCTGCCCCATCCGTAGTAATGCAGCCTGAGTGAGCAGGGGTCGGGAAGCAACAGCAGTGCCAGATCTGGGAGGCATAGAAGCAGTAGAGGAACTAGGAGTAACAGAAGGGGTAGCACTAGATGTACCTAAAGGCCCTAGGGTCGGAGTAGGCAAATGTGCCTCTACAGGTAGTGCATCTGTATCCACAACCGGGGAAGTGTCCATTGGGGCTGCCTTTTTCTTCTCCGCCTCAATCCTCCGGATGTCGGTAGAATATGTGGGAATCACTTCCACATCCTTCTTCTTATCTCTGGACACCCGAGCTCATCTGCACAGCTCAATTATCAGCACCGAAAAGGGAAGGGAAGTCTGGTGATGTTTGTCTCTCATAAGCATCTCATGTGCAATAATCATCCCCAGATTTAGCCTCGTCTCATCAATTATGCAACCCAGACAGGAAGCCTTGGTGTGGTGGAGAATCAACTCGTTCTGGGATGGCATAATGGTCCTACTGATGAAGCTAAACCAATACCTCGCTGCTACATTGAGGTCCTTTTTTCAATAGTTGCCCCAACCTCAAGCAACTTGGGAGTATCGTCTGATATCAGAGGGGCTAACCATTTTTTCATGTTCTCCAGCGTTTTTGTCCTAATCATGTGCTGGCAGTCACTGACAATATCATTTGAGCACTCCAGGACTGCATTGATAACATCACTATCACACTTTACTTTTCTGCCTCTGACAACCACATGGTCTACCGACTTGAATTTGGCAGTCAGTTTCTTCCCTTGTAGTACCAGGGCACTGTAGGCACTGTAGAATTCTCTGAACCAATTTCGAATGTACGGGCCACTGGGCATAGTGTATAGCTGGAATCTGTGTGACCTCAGGCAGCTCATAATTTCAGGGTACCTATCTATGACACCATCAGTAAACAGCCTCTTCTCATCTATAATGGTCCTCGACCCCTCAGTCTTCAGTGTGTTCATAGACCATGGGGGAGGACCCTGTACTGGTGGTGCTAAGACCGCAGCTTGTGCTGGAGCGGAAGGAGCAGTAGTGGCCAGGGAGGTCCTGATCCGAGACAAATTGTTCTTCTTCTTTGAACGCAACTCCGCTCTCTGGGCTGCTAGTAGCTCATCTTCAGACTCAAAAGTTGCAGCGTGATGCTCACCCTCACTCTCAGAAATGGTGAGGTGAATGGCATAGGTGTCGTCACTATTGAAGCTGACCTCGAGTGACGCAGGTGCAGGTGCCTTGCCCTTTTCTTTTCCCTTCCCACTTGTTGTGGAAAGTTTGGTAGCCTTAGCAGTGGATGCAGCTGCATTCTCGTTGAACTTTATTCCATTGGCATTCTGGCGGGGCGGCATGTCTCTACCAACTACTTTAGGTCTAGCTATATCTGCAAACACATTGTAGAGAGTGAGAAACAGTTCAAGAAAAGTTGCAGAAAATAGTTGCAAACAGACTCGCCGAACCGATCGGCGAGTCGTCGAATCACTTTGGTGAGCCAGATCGGGCTCTCTAAAAGGATTATTTCAAAAGTTTCTAGAAAAATGGCATGTCGGCGATGGGACAGGGCCTTTCGGCAAATCACCGGCAGCATTCAGCGAGCAAGGACTAGCCCGCCAAAAGTTACAGTGCATTTTAAGGGTTAGGGTAGTAGGAAGGGCGATCAAGAAAGTCTTTCGGCGAATCGCCGAGTGCACTCGACGAACTCAGGCTTCTTGCCGAAAGTTAGAGACCCCAAACTCAATTAAGCATGAAAATAAAGGCGATAAGGGAGGAATTTGGTGAACCGCCGAGTGGTTTGGCGAGCTGACCCAGCTCGCCAAACTGCCCAACGTGCCTATCCAGTAAGGAAGTGTCGCGGCTGCTCCACTCCGCTGCGCTGCAGTCTCATGAACTGAACTTCGTTGCCTTCCCGACTTTCAACCCAACTTCCAAAATTCAACCCCACAGGCCCCGAAAACAAAATCAAATCATGCACTCCTTCAATTACACCAAGACCCATTACACCCATGCCCCCGAGGTACTCATACTTCTCTCGATTTGACCAAATTTGACCATTTGACGACTTTTGCCATGAAGAATGACGTCAACCGCTCCATCATTGGGCAAAATACGCCATTTGGCACAAATGTGGGTTACTTAGACTTCACCCGACTAGACTCAACATCATTTAAGTACAACCCAGCAATTTTAATCAATTTTAAGGCACACAATATTTGGGAAATCAACGATTTAGGCATTATAGGCACGATATTCAAATAAAAAAAGGCATTCAAGCATACAATCACAATCAGAGAGGCCCAACACACAACACTAAGATAAGAATAATTGCAAATGAGTAAAATCATAAAAATATGAATTCGGGGTTCGAAAAACCAACCATTAATGCTAAATATGGAAGTTGTAAAGCTAGGCGGCAACGATTCCAACTCCGAACACACAATTGACAACTAAAATGCTATAAAACACAAAGATACGGGAAAAACCATTTCGGGTGTGTGTTTGGAAAGTTGAAAAGTGAGGGAATGTGAAAGATTTTGAACTTTTGGCCTTTAAAAACCGTCCAGTTCTTGCCCATTCGGCGACATTAGTTTTGCTCACCAACCCACTCGATGACACGTCGAGTGGGTACTTACCTCGCCGAGTTTTATAGGACCTCCAGTTAATGTAGGGATCCAAACAGCGGAAAAAATTGAGATCGCCGACGTAGTCGGTGATTCACCAATATGCTCCTAGGCTCGCCGAGTTTTACAGACTCCAATTTCAAAATTCCTTGAGTCTAACGGCGGTCCAAGTCGGGCTCGCCGACCTCTTCGGCGAGTCGCTGACTTGACATTTAGCTCGCCAATCTGCACTTTCCACACTTTAACCTACACAACCAACACACCATTATTTCAAAAACAAAAAGAAATAAAATAAAACTTGGGTTGCCTCCCAAGAAGCGCCTTAGTTAACGTCACGTCACGACGCAAGTCCACTCTCAAACCTCATTCTTGGGGTTGACCATAGTGTCAATAGGCAAACCCCTTGTTGTCTCGGGTTTAAATAAGACGAGATATGACCCATTTGGGTTTCCAACTGTTTGATCAAGACGGAATTAGAGGTAACCGTCTGGCTAAGGGTCGACACATCTTTCTTTATCTCTTTCAAAATCTTGTCTGACCCCTCAACCTTGTTGAGAATACGAGACATCATATCCTCAGACCGACCACCCTCGAAATCCTTTGGCTTTTGGCGCTTATGGGGAGGAACATATCTATCATTCTCCCCGTCTCTCTCTTTCCAAGTGGGGTTACGATCCCTCCACTCTCTATCACGATCCTTCCAACCATCATCCATGTTCCAACCTTGGTTACCACCCTGCCTCGGGTAGTTTGAACGATAACCACCACATTGGTTGGCTAGGAAATTCACCTCTTCGTTGTACAAAGCCTCAAAATTGGCCTCATCAGGGTTTACACACCCGACACCCACAACGATGACACTTCGAGCACCAGCTCCCATGACATTTTTGGACAAAATATCAACTTGTGTCATGATCTTTGCCATGTTCTGATCCTTCTCTTGGTATTTCTCAAGTTGCTCCTTGGTCAATTTAAATGTGAGAGAGGAGACCTGATCTTCGCGGGTCTACGAAGCCCGATTAATTGTGGTCATACCATCCAGAAGCTGGGCTGCAATGATGTACGGTTGTTGCATCAAACCTCCCGGAGAAAGTTAATCAGCTACACCCTTGTTCACCGAATCAAGGCTTCGGTAAAAATATTACAGCAAACATTGTCAGGCAAACCATGAGTTGGGCATTGCAGCACCAACTTCTTGAATCGCAGCCAAGTCTCATGAATTAGCTTACCCTCCAAACGCTTAAAGCTCTGAATGTTGTCCCGAAGAGTCATCATCTTCGAAGGAGGGAAAAATCACACTTGATATGCGGTGACAAGCTCTTCCCACGTAGTGATTGATTCTCGTGGCAATTCAGTCAGCCACTTACATGTTTCTCCCATTAAAGAAAACGAGAACAACCTCAACCACACCGACTCTTGGGATATGTTCTTCAAAGAGAACGGCCTGCAAACATCAACAAAGTTTCTAATATGCTCATGGGGATCCTCATGAGCCAGCCCACCAAATAACCTTTTCCATTGCAAGAGCTGCAACATAGTACTTGTAATATGGAACACAACATTCCCTTCAGCCGGAGGCAAGCGAATGGCACCAATTCCACCCATAAGATGAGAGTCATTAGCATTAGGCTCATTGACATCGTTGAGGTTGTTGATGTCATCTTGGTGGCCCACTTGACTACCATTACTTCTGTTCACACTCAAACAAGCAAGACAAAACTAAAAATAAGTAGATTCAACTATAACTAACAAGAACAAAATTCAATTTAACTAAAGAATCTTAACCAACACCAATCCCCGGCAGTGGCGCCATTTTGATTTGAAATAATGTTATCAAGGACACTTAATCCAGTTCTAAGCGTCAACGATTGTTAGTCAGTATATAGCCCAACTAAATGAGTTGGGGTCGAATCTCACAGGGAGTGGAACGTATTTAAGATTCAATAGGAAAGTACGAATATGTTCAAGTTAATCATAGGAATAAACATTATCGAATAAAAACATAATGTAAATCAAGGGGTGACACGATATCAAATAAGGGGGTTTTGGTTTTAATTATCAGCTACAACAACAACAAATAATATGATATAACAATAATGAGACGGGTTCTTGGGATGTGATTCGATTATAGGCTAATGTAGACAAATGGGTAATTGCAAATATTAGTAAATAGCTGTAAATTAGTGAATAAGCTAGACTTTAGAGGGGATAAACTTTCTCTTGAACAATTTACCCCGAATCAAACTGGTTTCTCTCAAACACCAACAAGCATGCAAATAAGAATGGCCTACGCTTTAGTCCATTCACTCTCTCGAGTTGAATGTGTGGAAAAGGGTTTAAGATTCACTCTCTCGAGCTAAACCCATGACAACCCAATACCCACAGACCATCAATTCAGTAATCTTGGTTTTAAAACCTCTATCTCGAGCAAGTCAAAAACACGAAGGTAAAACTGCATTTGCAACTACAATTCTTTAAATTGAACCACAATTACTGATTGAAACCACTTCTAAACAGCATTTAAACTAACAATTAACAATGCCCACAAGCTAAATCAGCCCATAATCACACCCCAAGAATTGAGATTTTAGCTAGACATCATAAAAAGATAAAAATTGTTACCAAATTGTGTTTCCATCAACTGGATACGATTAATTTCATCTTTACAAAAGTCCAAATTGAAGAATCTCAAAGACCCATTTCCAATTTCTCAAAAATGGAAAACTTCAATTCTTAAAAGCTAAGGAAAACTTGTCTCAAAACTCGGAGTTCAAACTGATTCCAAAAATATGATAAAAATTATGATTCAAAAGCCTCTTTAGATTAATGTTTGAAAACGTATTTATAGTCGCCAAAAATATGCTGCGAAGGGCCATTCGGCGCAGTAAGTCAGGCTCACCGATCAACTCAGCGATCCGCCCTTTGGTCAGTTCTATTGCCTTTCTGCTTTTTGCCTTCAACATCCTCAAGTTCTATAACTTTGGGCTATCCAACACTACATCGCGAAACCACTCGGCGACACGCTGACTGCTCATTTTCTCACCAAATTGATTTTCTCTTTCAGGGCTTGGCACACTGGAACTTTAGGCGAGATGGTGGTCATTCGACGACTCGCCAAAGGTACTTGGCGATCACCATGCCTTCATTTCTTCCTTCTTTCAGCTCGCTTCATTCTGTTTTGCAAATTAGTGTCCATGCTTTGTTCCTCAATCCGAATACTTGGAAATCAAGGATTTTACATCAGTTATTGGCACAAAATAAGCATTTGAGGACACTAAATCTTTCTAAATAAAACCCTAAATGAGTCCAAATCGTGGACTCATCAACATACCCCCAGCTACCTCTAGCAAAACTGAAACTGAAAGACTAAAAGTAAAAGAAAACATGTTTATCATCCTCAAAGAATGAGGACTCACCACTGATAATGTTGATTATGGATCGGGAACTGATCTACAATCGATCTGAATATTGCAGGCCTGAACCTATATCACGAGAAGATGTAGCACAGAGTATGCGTTAGTACTTGAAAGGTACTGAGCATGCAGGATAGGATAAGCTAAACAATATATACATAACTGAATAAAGCATACTGATCAATGATATAAGATGAACATGATGAATATACTAAACATACTAAATATGAACTAAACAGAATGCAATGACCCAGTAAACAACATGCTGAGACTGAATACCGAAGTATAATTGAAGACCTAGTCAAATGCACTGAAGTCTTAATGTGGGAGCTACTATTAACCGACATAAAACCACATGAGCTAGACGTGGAGTCCGATGTATACGCCCCATCGAGAGGACCCAATATACCTTGCCAGGGGTATAAAGGCATGATTGGCATGATCACTAATTATGATGCCCATATAGGGGACTTACCTACGAGGGCACGTAGTTTTGGGACTATGAGCGTGACTAACCCTAGTCCAACTCGATATTAAGCCTACTCCTAATAGAATGTATAAAATACAACATAACTAAAATAAACTGGATAGCTTGAGATTCTGACATGCTAACTGAGAATGCAACATTAAGTACTGATAATGAAACATTTAACAACTAATGCATGTATATCTGTATAAAATGACCTACTAAGTGTAATTCATGAACTAAACGAATCTACACAACTAGGGTTCTGAATTTCATGAAAGAATTGAGCAACATACTTACAAAAAGGTAATATTCTAATTAGGATTAATCTAACAGCAAAATCATAGCAATAATCTGAAGTTTTAGAAACCCTAAGTCTTAACATAATGAAGGGAATCAAGAATCTGACTGAATTATAGGGACCTAATGGGTGAAAGGAACCCACTAGTGAAATCTCACATACCTGGTGACGAAATCCATAGAGAGATCCTTCGATTTCGGGCTGAAACTTGAAAGAACCCTGCTGATTGTTCTAAGGAAAACTGGCGCCTCTTTCTTCTTCTTTTGTTCTAAGTTTGAATAATTTTGGTGAATGATCGATTAGGGTAAGTTCTGATTAAGTTACTAGGCTTAAACTGACCAAAATTATGTAGTTTAGGGGTTAAATGATGTAGTTTAGGTGTCCAACGCATAGGGGAAAAGACCAAAATGACCCCACTTAAAATCTGGCAAGGCCCGACCACGGATGCAATGATGGCCGGTCATAAGGACCACGGACCGTCGTATGGGTCGTGGTCTGCTGTCCAGTGGCTACTGGTTTTGGGGGTCCTGTCCATGAGCCCTACCACGGACCGTGTGGAGGACCATGGACCGTGAAGGTCACCGTGGTCCCTCACTTGGGCTGGTGGTATGTTGGCTCAGGTCCACGGACCCTCTCACGACCCGTCATCAAGACCACGGCCCGTGGAGGGCTCCGTGGTCTAATGTTAAAGCTTGGGAGGTTCTGCCTCACTCCCACGAGCATCAGTACGGTCCGTGTGGGGATCCACGGCCCGTGAAGGGTCCCGTGGTCCACTAATGCTGGGCTGAGTGTGAACCACGAACAAGTCGACGGACTGTGGTTCCGTTCAGGGTCCGTGAATCCTGTCGTGGTTCACCCACTTTCCTGTTGTTCTAGTGTGATCAATTCTGAGGTGTTACAATAGTCAATCAAAATTCAAGATCCTTCTTTGTCGAGTCAAACTAAAGAATGAATCAATAGAACAAAAATGATATAAATGTTTCACTACTTTAACTATTTAATGAAAAGGATATCTAAGGATCTCATGAAACAAAGAAGCTGATTTATATAAATTAAATTGGAGGAATGCCAAAAGTTATCTTAAAATCTTAAATTAAATATTTAAAGGTTGTGAATATGAAAAGTATGAGAGTTATAGATATATATTTAATAGTAACAATTGAATAGGTAATTAGATTTGAGATAGGAAGGTGGATAGTTAAAGCAAATAAAAGAGAAAAATAATAAATAAAAAAGGTATAAGTTTCATAAAACCAAAACTAAAAAAAATAACAAATATATAATTTAGGACATACAAAAAAATTGAAAAAATATTCAAAGGTGTTAATTAAGCTTAAGAAACATTTCAGGAAGAAAATAAAAATATGCATGCAATAACCTGCATCATGAATGTATATGTAACTACCATTGGCTATGCAATAATTGAGAAATATGCAGCCAAGAAATGTGGGGTTTTGGTTATTAAAATTTCGTGGGTTGTAGTTATTAGAAAATGTTCTATTAATGAAGCAAAGAAATCAGGGGTTTAGGTTATTAGAAGTTTGGGGGGTTTAGTTATTTCTAAGTGTTAATGCAACAAAAAAAAGGGTTTGGTTATTGGAATTTAGGGCTTGTGTATATTCCAACGTGTAAAGTTAATCAAAATTTCTAATTCATTTAATGCATTAAGATGAATGTATGCTACTTCATGAAAACATTAATGTCTTTCTAATTCACCATCCTTTACTATGATATGGAAGTTATGAAAATGAAAAGGTGTGAATAATGGAGTTAATCTTTTAAATAAACTAATTAGAAATAAGAAATACTTTAAAGCGGATTATTAAAATGCATAT
>JAJOOR010019704.1:0-14580 GCA_036250505.1 Solanum acaule | reverse complement strand
AGAAACACTTAGCAAGTGAGTAAACCTTTCACTTTACATTACATTATAATCATGAGAACTACCTTTCAATCATATAACAATCATACCATAACATACATACATACTTCATAGCTAATTCAAGTGTAGAGGGTTAAGGATAAGAAAACTAGGTCATCAACACCACAACAACACATTAGGTACAACATCATTACAATCTAAGTAATTCACCTTTTAAAGTAGTCATTAGTCTTTACATTACCATTTAAGGTCATATAGAATACCTTTAGGGAATACCCCTCATATAGTCGTAAAAGCTCAAGAGTTCATAGATGAGAAAACCTTTCATCAAGAACCTTCATCATGTGAGAATGACCTTTCACATTATCATACCATGCATAACATAGACTAGTTTAGAGTACAATTAAGGAAACCTTTCAAGAGACTCACATTCATTACATTAGCAATAGCTTCATTCATTCATGTGTGTGTGAACATGTGTGAGAAAGCCTTTCACATAAAACACCTTTACTCATAGCATGTTCATATTGTGTTAACAAGAATTATCTTCAATTCAACATAACAACAATAATACCAACATCTCACAACATTCATACTTACATTGCATCTCATCATAACATGCTCAATTACCAACTAGGATTAGAGGAAAGAGGGAACCATCATCCAACTTCATCATACATGAAATAAGCAAGTACATTCAACAATACATAAAAAATCACATTGGTATCATCTCCTCATAGCCTTGAAGGCCCCATTCAAGACTTAACCCTAATTCCATAGTAATTATACATAATTTAGGGTAATATCATCATACAAACATGAATTGCATAGCATCACATTCAATTCACAACCTTCAATCACTATTCAACACAACTAGGGTTAGAATTTGAGAAAGAAGGGGAGACATGGGTCTCATGGGGGATTCTTCAAAAATCACCAACACTACATGAATTCATCCATAATTGTTCATATATCATCAATCAAAATCAGTTTATAACAACAATTCAACATTTAGAAAGAAGACCCACGTTATTGGATTGAAATCTACAATTTGGGGGACTTTGAAAACCATCTTTGGAAGGACCTCTTAGGGAAAGGGATCCCAAGAGTGAAGAGCAACCATACCTTAGTTAAACCCTTTGAATTTCGTGTGAAACCTCCCATCTACAAGCCCTTGCTAAGCTCCTTCCAAGTTCTTCAATGGAGTCTTGAGTTGAGAGAGTTTTTGAGAGAGAGAATTTTGGGAGGGAAAAAGAGTTGGGCTTTTATTTGGGTCTTGGAATAATTGATTTAATTAGGTGAGTTTTGGGGTTAAAATGACTTAAATAAGGGTCCTAGGCTTGGGAAAAATGAGATATCCTTGAGTTAAAACAATTGGGAAAAGACCCAATAAGTTACTTGCTGGAAACTGCCGAAAGTGCATCACTGAAGCCTTCACGGACCGTGATCATCACCACGAACCGTGAAACAGGTCGTGAAGATTTTCAGCCTGACAGTTCTTCACTATTTCGGGCATAACTTTTTACTCCGAGATCGAAATTGGGCAAACTCGGTGGCGTTAGAAAGAGGAGTCAGAGACCTTTAATTCTATAGGTTATGGCACACATTATTCATTTTGAGCTTAAGAGATATGACCATTTGAAGTTGACCCTATACTCTAAGTCTAATGGAAAGCCCTTAACGTGAGGCTCCACGAGCCGTGGTGCCTCTCGTGGTCATGATACAGTATCTAGGAAACCTTCTCCTTAAGCCCTACAAATCTAAGGCACCACCGTGAGCCTTCCCACGAGCCGTGGTCGTCACCACTAGCCGTGAAGTGGCTCGTGTGGAGGGGTTGTTTTTGGGTAGCCTTTGTTTAGCCGCTACCTAACCTACCACGAGCCACACCACGAGACGTGGTGGTGGTCGTGGAAGGTGAGGCAGTGTCCATGAAAGAGTGGACTACCCTAGTCCTATTCCTTGGCTCTAACCCTCAAACTTAGCCCTCGCTTAGTCTACTAGTTTTCGGACGTCATGGTCGTTTCTTAATGTTTGACCTATAAAGTCACCAAACTAACTTCAATAGCCATCTTTAATCATTTAAACATGTTTCCAACCATAAACTAACATGTGAGGCTTTAGGTCAACCTACTAGATTCAGTCAAGCCTTAGCTAGGTCTTACTAGCTTCGTACGGGGCGTTATAAGAGGACCTCAAAAATTCCATAATTTGTTCATCAACAGTTCAAGATACACCAAGACAGTTAAGTGGGACAAAAAATTTTGAGGATGACCTCAAAAATTTCAATAGAGTTCATCGGCTGTTTAGAGCAACTTTGAATACTTCCCAACAAATAATCAGATAAACCTCGAAACATCAACTTCAAAGGCGTTCGTTAAGCTTGACACGACATGACACTTGGCAGTGACTTTTTCCAAATATTACTTTTTGAAAATCTATTTTTTCTTAAACTTTTCTATCATGTTTCAATTATTTTTGCATAAAAATATTTTATCTTATCTATCAAGAGGCGGGAGATCGGGGAAATCAACCGAAGATAGTCAGACAAGGAGCAGACGACCAAAGGATTCGACACAGATCAGTTCACTTTAAACTAACAATTTTTCTGTGCATGCATGTCTATAAGTTTGCCTCAAGGTCATCATATTCCTCCAATCATTGAATATGAAGAAGCAAAAGGGCGAGAAGCTCCCCAAAATTGACAATTTTTCTGTGATTGCAGGAAAAGTTTTATGCTTCTTATGACAAAAAATTGAGAATATAAGTAACATTATTTCATTCAAATTCTTATCATTCTTGTCAAGGCAAGGTCCATAATGAACATACAATTGTGTTTAGAGATGGAACAAATGAAAACCCCGAGAAAAGACATTATACTGTTTTCTATCAACCAAAGATACCTGGAGGACGTTATCTGCATCGTATTATCAGACATGATAATATTACCACTCGGAGAGTCATTTATATCGTATCGTCGAATGAGATGATACCACTACTCTGAGGATCATTTTTATTTGTATCGTCGATTGAGACGATACCGCCACCAAGAAGATCACCTATGTTTCTCGGTGAAGCATTATCTTCGTTCGGTACCAGGGAGGCATCATCAAAAGAATCATACATCACAAGAGAAAAGAGTCATGCATCGCAAGAGAAAAGAGTCATACATCGTAAGAGAAAAGAGTCATACATCGCAAGAGAAATGAGTCATGCATCACAAGAGATAAAAGTCATACATCGCAAGAGAAATGAGTCATCCATCGCAAAAGAAAAAAGTCATGCATCGCAAAAGAAAGAAATCATACATCGCAAGAGAAAAGAGTCATGCATAGCAAGAGAAAATGATATCCATCGCAAGAGGAAGATTCATGCATAGCAAGAGGAAGAAGTCATGCATAGCAAGAGAAAAGAGTCACATCGCAAGAGGAAAGAGTCATGCATCACAAGAGAAAAGAGACATGTATCGCAAGAGAAATAAGTCATGCATCACAAAAGAAAATAGTCGTGCATCGCAAGATAAAGATTCACCCATCACAAGAAGATCAACATCGCTGCATCATTTTCCTTGCAAAAACGACATCAAGAGAACCATCAACAACGACATCAAGAGAACTATCAACATATTACACCAGTCTATTTTATTACTTCGACATCAAAGAAAGAGTACATTGAAGATTATATTGCAAATATGAGACACAAGATTTATTTGTTTTACGTCAAACCCGATGAAGTTGACGTCAGATATTCAAGAAGAGCAATTAAGTGTCAACACGGTAAAAGACGTTATCTCCCCATTTGAACTACATTTTTTATGCTAATGAGTTTTATCTCAGTCTTTGTCGAGAGCATCCGAAAGGATGAATTCTCCAAAACAAACCACATATGCGGACGACGTTAAAAAGGATGCAGCATAACTTGAAACTTTTTCTTAGCACCGAACTGGGACATAATCCAAAGAGGAGTATCAAACTCTTAGTACGCGAGCTGTGGAGTGACTTTCACCACAATCAAACCACACCCCTATCATAAGGCATGTAGGTTTTTCTTTATATCTACCGGTTTCAGTTTCGCATTCGGAAATTTTGCTTCACCGTAAGCAGCTTTCCAATTTTAGTGACAAATGCACCAAGAGCTTTAGAAATTATGTTCGTATAAGTTCTTACTTATGGATGTGAAGAGCTCCACATTCATGGCTAAGAGGTTGCAAGCCTCTTTTTCATACTCAACTTATTTGTCACTCTTCCAGAACCAAATGTTATCTTGGTATACTCGATTTCCTTTTCAACCGATCGAGTTGAATTACAAACAGCCTGATTCCTAATGTTTAAGGATATATAGGCGGGCTCTATGTTCAAAACTCGGCTGTATTCCGATATGCGCTCCTAAATCCTATTTTCGAGCACTCCGATCTCTTCATAATTCGATATCGGGATATCTTTAGAATTCTTTTAAAATCGTGCGTCAAATCAAGCGTATCGAACTACAAGTGGACTGAATTCTCATATAGCCTAAGATATGTAGGAGACCCATTTTCGGTGTTCGACCATAATTCCTAAAGTCCGTACCAAAAATTCTTTTCTAAAAGATGAAGACGTGGTCGGTCAAAATTGAATTTGTCAATTTCATTTGCCTCGAATTTCTTTCATCAATCCAAGTCAAACGAGGGACAGTTGTTGACACCCAATTTTGGACCTCCACAATATAAATTAATCATCAAGCTTCTTCAATTTCAAACGATTTGGAATAATTAGCTTTTATAAAAAATCAAAAATGCTTTTCAGGCTATTTTAAAGTAATTTTAGTCATTTTTATAATTTTTAAATAATAAATATGTCTTTATATAATTAGTATATTTTATAAATATTTGAAAATCATTCCAAAAGATTTGACATTTTTAGTTAATTATTTTATTAACTCACTCTAGTTTAAGTTATGGTTATAATTTAAAATTATTTAGTTTATAGTTAAGTTAATTATTTTATTTCGTTAAAATTAAGAAGCTCGTTAATTAATTAATGTTAATTCATTTTATTTAAATTTTAGCCAAATTTGCTAATCAAACTCAATTTGATTACGTTCTAAATTCATTTGGCTATAATTTTAATCGATGGGCCAAATCCTCAATTCAAAATCTAACCAATTTCTTCCATCCGTTAAAAGACCAATTTTGGGCAATTTGAAGTGACCCAATTCAGCCCAAACCCACTTCCCATTCATTATTTTCAATTAAACTTAGCAGTAACCCACCAGACTTCAACAAACAACAACAAATACAATGCCAAAAACCAATCCCACCCCTACGCGTTCTTCTTCACGCGTACCAGAAGAAACCCAGAAACTCCAGCGATTCCAGCGACCCGAATCGCAAACCAGCAGACCAACGCGAGCAGTGTGCGTCATCTATCCCTCTCCCTTATCCTTCGTATGCGAATCGTACTCGAATCTTCCAGGTGGAGCAATCTCAGCACCTTAATCGTCCTTGGCTCAGAATCGACGGCTAAACTCATTTTTTCGTTCAAAATTTGTTGAGAGTGGAGAATATTCCGTACTGAGGGTAGTATATTCCTTATCCAGTGAATTTGGAATTCAAATTTTGAATGGAAAATTCATCTAAATCCCTCCGAAATTCCCTCCCGATTCTGCCCAAATCTCCTTCTATATAGAGCCCCTCATCATCTTCATTATTGGAGGTTAGGGACAACTTACATTGAGTAGGGAAAAAACAGAGAAAAGGTTGGAAAAAATATTGGGATTCAGTCTGCATTAAAATATATATGCAAAGGTTACCAGTTGCAAATACTTTGGAAATATACCAATAATCCAGCTTTTTTGTTCGAATCCTTTTTCCAGTTCATCTCTGCTTGGCTTATCATAATTTTTGGAGTCTCTTTTTGGTGGTGACAGTTTGTTATCCTTAACTCGTTCGTTCCAGTTCGCTGCCCTCGGAAAGGTAACATTCCTTTTCTAATTATTTTTTTTCATTGTCGTGACTTAAGAATTGCTTGGTTTTCTGGTTTGATGTGGTGATCTTTCCACTCAATTGATAAAATGATTGTATGATTCTGGGTTGTATAAGGAGTTTGAGTGTTAGAATTTTGGGATTTTTGACCGGTCATCAATTGTAAATCCGTGGTGTAGCTCATCCGTGAGTCAAATGTTGTTGTTTAGTTTCGTTTGTTTGAAGTCTTGATGATTCCATCTTATATCGGGTTAATTTCTCCCATTTAAGGTCTTTTATCTCGCTATTAATCTCGTCTTGTTGGCTGTGGGTTGGTAGGTCAGTCATGAAGTTCAAAATCACCTTCTATATATGATTTTGTCTTTTTATATATATATATATATGAAGGTTGTTCTCATTCTCTGTTTATTTCGGCTAGTAGAAGTTGTATGAGTCGAGTTGTTTACTGCTTTATTTTCCTTTTTGTGATGTCTACGCTTTTATGTATAGAATTAAGTATCTTAGTCCATCTGTTAGTATTTTGCATCTTTAAAATCTCGTTTCTAATAATATTGGTGGTATATTCCTTGTTATCTTTCATGCCTAGTTGTTTATGATGAGTTCGATTGGGTTAACGTTGAGTTTAAGATGAGTCGGAAAGTTATTTGTTTCAAGCTGTTGGAACATTTTTCTTGTGTTAAATTCTCACTGTCAAAGTATTTTGTTATACTGATTAGTTTTTTTTTTTACTTATATATCTTTATCATTTTCACGCTTAAAACATGTTAAAAATGAGATTTTATTGTATGTATCTAAGTTAGCTTCAACTCAATTGGTATTTGGTTGTCCCTTTCTTTCATTCTTCATATTGCTTAGGGTGATTATCTCGCTGCCTAGAGTCACAAGTTTTGACAGTCCGAACCATTTTTCTACCTAATATTTTAGTTCGCTAAAGTTCGAGTTTTGCTCTTATGATTACTTGAAGCATGAATCTCTTTAAGTATAACATAAGCTGCCAGTAATTCAATTACATCTTATTTAGTCTTTCAGTTTGTTTATTTGAAATAAATGAGGGGTTTGCGCTTAGTTAAATCCAAATGAGATGCATTTTAGCTTTTTCTTTCGAGTAGTTATTGCTCCCTGCTTTAAGAATGATCAACTTGAATAATTTTAATCCCTTCATTAGCATGTGTGTGAGCTCATCTTGTTTAATGACATTTGTAGAAGATTAGATAGTGACTAGCTAGTATGCTAAATTATTATTATTATTATTAGTGTTATTATTTTTATTTTTTGGGGTCTTAAGTTTGGTTAGTATTATTTTTAGTTGTTTTGTTACCTATTGGCAGCCTATAAATTTATTACTGTTGTCTTTATTTTTATTATTTGTTACATGTTTAGAGTTTCACTAATCACCTATTATGTGTTTTCGGATAAAGTGAATGGTATTAATTGCCATCTAATCTTTTCTTTTACTTTCTTTGCATGTATATGAGTCCATAATGGACTCTTTCCTCCTTTCATCTCCGATTTGGGCCAGCTCTGGTGAGTCAACTGGGTCAAAGGGAACCGAAGAATAAGTCCATGAATTTGGCGTACAGGTGTCGAAAACAAAATACAGGAAATTGGAGTTGAAATACGAGAATATACAACAATATACACCAAGTGTATATGCTGTATATATGACATAATCGGGCCCAAAAGCCCATCCCTTTCCTTGAATTGTATTTTGGGCCTAAGTCTCTTGTCATTTTTATCTTGTTAGTTTGTAGGACAAGTGAAATTGGGTCAAGGCCTAAAGAAAAGTCATTTTCAAGTTAGTCCAGGACAAGAACCAAATGTTGGGCCAAAAGCTCACAAAATAGAAATTAGGCCCAAGTGCCGGCCTAGGCAGACAAAACCAGACTTGGGCCCAAACCTTTCTTCCCTTTATTTATTTATGTATTTATTTGTTATTGTGTTTTGTTTGTTTAATTAATTCTAAGGCTTTGCCCTAATTCAATTTTCCAAAATGGATCAGTCATATCTTTTTTTTTAAAACTAAATAAGTATAGTTTATTTTTACTTAAATTTTAGAATATTTGCAAAACAGTTTACTTATGCAATATTTTTCATATTTCCCTTTTTCCCTTAAGATAGCTTCAAATTTTTTCAAGTTGTTTACTTCTTCTTAAAAATACTTAGCCAAATAGTTAATTACCGGATAACCGCATGTTAGTGAGCATTTCGGGTGCTTTCAAACCCTTCTCGAAATGCTAATATGAACCTTGAACCCCCTTTAAATATTTTTCATTAGATTTATTGTTTTAATCTTCTGAAAAAATAGTTTTCTTAATTTTACTTTAAAAATTTAGTGGCGACTTAAACCCGTCATTTCTCTTTTTAAATAAAACACCAAGTCATGTTTGCCGTTTGAAGAAAGCTCTATATGGCCTCTAGCAAGCACCACGAGCTTGGTATGGTAAAGTTGTGTAATACCTAATCTTTTCTGGTTTTATAGTTTCTGATTCGGATTCTAGTTTATTTATGAAATTAGAATCAAGTGTGCATCTCCTGATACTATTATATCTTGATGATATAATAATTACTGGAGATAATGAATCAAAAATTTCTAATTTAAGGACTAACTTGTCTGTTCGTTTTGAGATGAAAAATTTGGGGCATATTGGATGTTTTCTTGGTTTGGAAGTGGAAAAATCAGATCAAGGCAATTTTGTGTCTCCAAAAGGTTATGCAGAGAGTCTCTTAGAGCATTTCGGCATGGGGGAGTCAAAAGAAAAGGCTACTCCAATGGAGCCAAATCTCAAGTTGAAGAAGGATGAAGGCCAATCTTTGAAGGATGCTATGAAGTTCCGACAACTAGTTGGAAGTTTGATCTATCTGACTATCACAAGGCCAGAAATAAGTTATTCAGTTGGTGTTGTTTCTCAGTTTATGCATAGTCCAACAACTTCTCATTTAGATGCAACAAAAAAGATTTTGCGTTATGTGAAGGGATCTCTTAGTCATGGACTTTGGTACAAGAGGTGTGCAATTTTTTTTATTGAGTGGATTTACTGATGCAAATTGGGCAGGTGATTCAAATGATCACCGCTCGACTTCAAGTTACTGTTTTAATACTGGGTCAGTAGTGGTTTCTTGGTGCAGCAAGAAGCAAGATGTTGTTGCTTTGTCTACTACCGAAGCTGAATATATTGCAGCTACCATGGCTGCACAAGAGTGTATTTGGTTGAAAAGATTGATCAAAGACATGTCCCACAAAGTAGACTGTGTTGTGCAAATCAAGTGTGACAACGAAAGTTTCATCAAGCTTGCGTCAAATCCAGTTTTTCATGCTCAAACAAAGCATATTGAGATCCGCCATCATTTTGTTCGTGAGAAAGTTCTAAGTGAAGAGATTGAACTGACAAATGTTCGCACCAACACTCAAGTTAACTGATGATATATTCACTAAAGCTTTGGAGAAGTCTAAGTTTCAATACTTTTGAAATGCTCTGGGAGTTGTTGATCATGAGCTTGCACTAAGGGAGAGTGTAACAAATTAGTGCAACTTACTGTGTTCTTTGTTTACTGCATTTACCAAGTCAAAACAGTCTTAGAAAGTGGCCTGAAAGTTAGGAACTTTAGGAGTAAGTTTAGGAGTTTGTTTAGTGGAATAAAAACACTATAAGTTAGGAGTTGTATTAAAAGTAGGGGTCAGTTAATATACGCTTTATGTTTTCTTTCTTTCCTTCTTTACTGTTCCTGCCATCTTCCTTTTGTTATACACCTAAATACTACTAGGTAGGACTTAAAATGCTAAGCAACCTTTACTTACTTATGGCACTTACACAAATATTTCATTATCTATTATCTCCAACGTTATTTATTTGTCAAATTTGCTAAACATAGTTATTCCAAAATATTAACCTATAAATAAAATATATGGAAGAAGATAAAAAAAAATAGCTTCTTCAAAGGTATTTTAGATTTTTCACACATCAAATTAATATGATGTCGCGGTTATTTTACACTCTCATGCACCAAACATTACTTGAAATCATTTGGATTATAGAAAAAGTTAAGTACATAGTTAATTAAGACCAATTATTGTTTAAATTGACGGGTACTGATGATTTATATTAAAAAGGAAAGAGGCAAATACAAGAATAATTAGGACAAGACATAGTTTAAGGGTGAATTCAATAAAATGCGTTAAGTTTAGAAGGATCCTTAATTTTTTACAAAGTTATAGATTTATGTGATCCAAACAATAGTATATTGCAAGCATTATACACGTATATACATATTCATGCTGATATGTACCCAAAAAAAAAAACATGCCGATCAAATAACTATTTCACCAAACAAATATGTATGTACTCAAACAGTGTAATTAGTAATTACACTTATTAATAATTACATTCAAATTCATTTACAAGATGTTCTTTCAAGAAGACATATTTATTTTATACAACTTTTTGACCACATTATACTGTACAACACAACTTATTAAACCATATTTTAGAAAGGGGCTTGCACACAACAATAATCCAAAAGCCCAATAAAACAAAAAAAACTATAGTAGTAAAAGACTGACAACACATATACGTCCTTGTTTATTGTGATACAAGCAAGAGCCTCACCAATTAAAGCTGATAGACTCAAAATGTAGGTTTTTTGCCAAGCCAGAAGCACATATTTTGGCAACCTCATGTCTCATGCTCTTTGGCCCACAAACTACAACTCCAACATCTGATGCTTTAACATCAAAAAGTATTCCTGTCATGCAATTCAAATATAATAAGTTCCTCTTGTGTAATAAATATTTCAAGAACAATATTGATGTGTGCCTAGAGCTACTGGCTACATATGACTGATAAAGGATGATATGCTTAATTAATACCTAATAACATTTTCAGAATGCCAAGAAGAATAAACTTACTTTTTAGGTCAGGTCTAGCACCATAATGCACCTTAGTAGCTTGTACAATTGACTGATGAGGAAGGCTTTCCAGCTCCCTTTCCATACCACATAAATTAGCAGCAGGTGAATTTGTAGGATTTGTAGGTATTTCCACATTCTGAATTTGTCTCCCTTCAATTTCATTCTCCCTTTTTTGCCACATAAAAATAACACTAGTGGCAATAAATACCGAAGCACAAGCCAAAAACATATCCCAAATAATTTTCGCGCTGTAATGATACAATTTCCCATCGCGTTCAATTGGATATATGGAGTAACGCGTAACGAGGCCTAACAAAAGGAGAAACATGAAGAATGACGAGGTAATTATCGCGCCAAGCCAGAGCCAGCTGTTTTTGCCGAGTGCTGCTGAAATAGGAGAGTCTTTCGGATTTTGTTTGAACACTATTAGTTGTTGTTTCGACTTGGAAGCTAATTCCAGGTTGTTATGATCGTGTTGTTGTGGTTCGTTTTCTCTAGTGACATAGGCTTGGATTTGGTAATCTAAGTTGGAGATATCGAAAGGAGTTGTGGAGAAGGGGAGCAAAAGATCAAGCATTGTGAGATCGGATGTGTTCTTGAAGGATGTAATTAGGATGACTTTTGGTACTTTGGTGTTAGTTTGAAGTGTACTTCTGTAAATAAGCTCTCGAAAAATGGAAATCATTGGAGCAATTCCGCTTCCCCCACTGACCATCACCAAGCACTCTCGACTGAAATATATATGCCACATTGTTATAATAGTTGAATCTTTGAATATATAAGTAATATACAGTAACAGCTTTAAAAAAATTACATTATTAATGTATATCCAAACGTATAATTAAATTTGAATCTAAAAAAATATCACATAAATTAACACCGAAGAAACAGTAATTACCTTAAGAAATGAGATGATGAAGGTCCATAAGGTCCCTCTGTTGATAGTTGAAGACGATCAGGAGAAGCAGAAAGTTGTTTTTCTAACTTTTGGCTCCAACTCCCAACGCTTTTAATTACAACACTTAGTTTATCTGTCTCCAAATTACTGCTTGAAACAATAGTAAATGGATGCCATTGCAACTTGGATACGCTTGGTACATTCACAAACAAGATGCTTGTAGGATTGTACGTTAATCCTGTTATAATTAAAGTAAAAAATAATAATATTATAATTAGTACGTACGTACAACCTCCATTAACAATAAATCTAGCTAGCATACATGTACTACAGTACTACTTCTATTTCAACGCAAGTACGTACATCTTAGCTCCATTAAAAAAATTACGTACATACATGCATCCTCCATTAGCATTAAATCTATACACATTTCATTGGGAATCGTTCCAAATTTAGAAAAAGATCATTCTTTTATAAACAATGAATAGATTTTTACCTGGAATTTTGGAAAAGGTGAGTTCAAAAGTGCTACAAGGTAAAAGTCGTGAAGAAATTAATCTAGCACTTCTTTTAGACTGTAAAAATCTCAAGTATCGATCGATGAGGAAGAGAAAGATCCCAGGGAGGACCATACATGTGTAGGCAGCTCCAACATGCACAAGATAGAAGAACATGTAGAGAGTATATAGCTGATGTGTGTAGAAGAATAGATCGAACATATTTCTCCTTATCTTGTACAAACTTGTAACCCACATTGCTATTGCAATCAAAATAGCTATTTCTCCAGCTACGTTCGATACGTACGTACTGCTCCACTCTATCATCTGCAAAATATTATGTAATATTTATTAAGTAACCATATATATATGACATTAATTAATTAGCTTGTTTCCATTATAGATATACTATTAAAGGTAAGATGTTTGGACTCTAGTGTGAGGATTTAGAGGTCGGATCCTTTCTGATCTAAATTTTATAATTTGGGGGTGTGGAAATTCAGGTATGGATACATGTGTAGGAATTCAACTAAAAATAATTCAAATATCTACAAATAACATTATATTCTAAATTATGAGACATTATGTGGAAAACGTACAAAGTATTTCGAGGAGAAAATATTGATCACGAAGAGAATCCTAGAACAAGACATAATACATAGAAAAAGGACTAACATAGAAATTTCTATATACAAGGTATCCTATTTTCTTCAATTTCATATTAGCTTTTGTTTTGTTTATAGAAATCATTAAGATTAAAGTATTCAAAATCGGTTGACGGTGGGTGCAGCAACGAGACTGAAAAATCCGAGCAACTTAGCTCCATTAATATTAAGTAAAGAAGAAATATGTGTTTTCTTTGAATACTTAAGTTGTTATATGAGATGATCCGTGATCGTTCTGATCATTGATTAGTGTAAAATTTGAATTTTCTCTTCAGATATATAGACCTAATTCAAATTGAAAATAATGAATTTAAATGAACTCACGATGAGTTAATTACCTCTATCATTTGATTAGACATGGCATAGTATATGACAAATCCAGCACTATGGAGAAGGGCAAGGGCCATAGAGAGATGGCCGAGCCATATGTGATATTTGATGCTTGATTCCGAAGTTAACCCCATCAGCGGCAATATTGACGACAATCGAGTCACTGGGAAAAACAAAAACGCATAGCAAATATTCCCAAGGTACCCAAGCCTCAACGATACACTTCGAAATTTCGCCTTCCACCTGTAAATTATTAACCCAATAGTCCAATATCGTTAAGATATATATAGTATAAGATTTAATTACTCGTAACTGTTTTAGTTTGTTGATCGATATGGATAACTTACACTTTTTCGGTAGGACTGTGCATATGGAGATGACCATTAAAGCTGATATAGATGTAGTTGGCTAAAGACCAAATTAGAAGGACGATAAACATAAGAGCAAAAGAAAGTTCAACGGCGTTCACAATTCCCAGAGGTTCCATTACAACCACTTTCCGTTTCAATGAACCGAAATATTCCCGCCCTTTATTAGTAGTACTACTGCAGTACAACAATATAATTATACATTAATTAAACATGATGCCTAACTATCGAAGATGAAATTAATAATTGTGTAATTAATTATAACCTGTGATCAGAAGTTGACTTGTTGTAAAGATGAAGATAAACACAGCTCACAGCAGCTATCAACATTATGGGAAATGTAAATAAAACAAGATTTATCCCTGTAAATTAAGACAATTAGTGAAAAGTTTATTAGCTAAATTAAACATCCTTATAAAGTTTTCCCAAAATATAGCTACAAGGTCAATGAGTCATTTGTTCTCCACGAGCTTTTTAGGGTTAGGGCACAATTCGGATCCACAAGAATTCAAGACAATTTACAAACTAGCTAGGATTACATTTAATCTGGAAATCAAACACGAAGAAGTAAGTATAACAATATGAGTAAAACCGATATAATTACTACCTTGTTCCCTAAAATATGTAGAATTAAGCTTGATTTTGAGCTGTGGAGTCCATGAATTTCCGTAAGTCGGTGTAGGTAACATTACCCAAATGAAAAGCCATCCAACAAACACCAACACCATGAAAGTATACAAAACAGCTCTACTTCCCATCTTTGCAAAATTAACTGAATGATTATTCTTCTTTGGAATTAATTATCTCAATAGAAGAGATGCTATCTATATATAGAAGAATGTGTTCAAGTGGAACATCATGCTTCATGCTTTTAGGTTTACCTATTGTGATTGATGTAAGCTACAAATTCCCTTGCGTAGACTTCTCAAGTGGCACTATTTCTCTAGTTTTTAAAGGTAA
>JAJOOR010019703.1:0-13067 GCA_036250505.1 Solanum acaule | reverse complement strand
CTACGATAAATATTATTAAATTTTACCTTAATCGGTGGAGGACCCCCCCCCCCCCCCCCAGTTGGTATCAGAGCTAAGTGATAAAAGTAAAAATATGGAGGATAAAGAAAACCATAAATACGAATTAATAAGGACAGTAATATCACAACGACAAGAATTAAAATATAAACAAGAAAGGTTGCAATATAATATATATGCAGGAGTATGTGAAAAGTCTTTGTTAGCCCAAAGCTCGCAGAAAGGATACAACCATGTTTTGGGATATGAAATGGAGTAGAATGAAATAAGTTTATTTTCCATGTAGCGTCAACAACCTCATTTGATTATTGACTAAAGGAAGACAGAAATAATGTGCTGATAACCGATTCTTTCAGTAAGCCATCACTTCTTTCTGTTATGGAATCTCTTTATATATATACTGTACACCTCAAATTGCAATTAAGATGGCATCCAAGAGCTTTATCTGAGGCTCATATTGAAGGTATACATGAAACATAAACGAGAAACTAAATGAAGAATATAGTTCAATTTTTTGCAATATCTTATCTACAATTTGTGAACTCCAGAGCATGTTGTTGACAGGTGATCAAGGGATTAGATCAGGGAATCTTAGGAGGTGAAGGGGTACCACCAATGCTAGTTGGTAAGATTTTACAGCTAATTAGAGCCTCCTGTGGATCTTTTGCTTGTTTCTTTTTTATATTCCCAGTATAGTTCACTTTAGAAGTTTTAATACATAGGTGGCAAACGTAAGCTTCAGATTCCTCCACATTTGGCATATGGACCAGAACCAGCAGGCTGCTTTTCAGGTGTGCTTGTGATACGTTTTAAATGCATTATATTGTTTGGTTCCTTGAGACAAATATCATCTCGCACGTCAGATGATAAGGCCTATTCTTTAATTTCTTTCTCTCGAAACAAGCTAGCAGAAATGAGTTGTAAATTTTTTTCATTTGGTTAACTGGTGACATCAGAATGTATCAAAACTATTTAGAGAAGAAAAGTTGCATTTTTGTTGGAATATAAAAAACACTTAATTGCAAGTAGCATCTTAAACAACTTTGCTTACAATGTTCTGACGGATGGATGTGAATAGGTAATGCAATTTCTCTTCATAATCTTAATCAATGTATATTCCTCATTTACATGGTCTAGGCTACCATTGGCCTTGGGAGGTTGTGAAGGACTCATCTACCCAGTTTCATTGTGTTACTCATCTAACCTTTTTCATCTCTGTAAATAAAAAGAAGATATTCAGTTTGTCGCGATAGCAGTTGTTTACACATTAATAAAGATAATGTTTTTTTATCTGTGTAGGAGACTGCAACATTCCTGGAAATGCAACACTTGTATATGACATCAAATTCGTTGAATTATACTCGGGAAACAGGAAAATGTGATATGATGGGAAATCTGAAGCTCAAGCACAACTAGTGAGTTCCTAAGACACCTTGTGATTAAGGTTTTCTTCCTAACTTGTTTTGTTATATCATGGTGTCACACTTGCTTTTGTACTCCCTCCTTCCTTTCCAATCTGGTTGTCCCTATAATGTGTTACTATATGAGACTTGCCTATATGAGATTCAGGATGATAGTTAAAAACTTAAAATGTATATATAATGGAGTGTCAAAGAAATATCATACCTAGTTAAAAGTTGTAAAAGAATTTGAGCATGTGGTTATTTAGTCTGTATCTGCATAAAAAAAAGACCATCACCCTTTGGGGTGGCCCAGTGGTTTGGGCTTGGGACTTCCATGTTGGAAGTCTCAAGTTCGAAACCCCTTGCCAACAAAAGCAATGGGTTTGCCTTCTGGGTCGAGCTCATCGCACCGGGCTTGCCTAGTGCGGGTTACCTCTCTTGTGTGGTTTGCGAGCTATTACGTAGGAGCGGGGGTTTTACCCTGTGCGCACCAAAAAGGTAGCGGCTCGGGTTTCCCTTGTCATAAAAAAAAAAACTAACAAAAATAAAAGTATAAATTTATATATGAACTATGCCTAATTCCCAAACTAGTTGGGTTAACTGTATGAGTCCTCGAATTAGTTTGACTATATTTACACTAACCTCCATCGTTCTGTACATCTCCTTTATCTAGGCTTGTGACCTGTTTTACTTTGCACATATGCGGGATTTGTATGTTTACATTTTTAGTTAGAATTATCATATTAGGGATTTCCATTCCTAAAGAAGGTCTTAGCTTGGGGATAAGGGAAAAAAAAGTAGGTCTTAAAAAATAAAGAAGGGGTTGGGGAGAAGTAGCTGATTAACTGGGAGTCTGGGACAGAGAAAGTAGCACTCAACATTTTTTTCGGGGGAACTTCATGAGACATAAAAAAATTTTGCATCTACTAACATGTCATTGCTAAATGATTCCTGTGCATGATTTTTCCAGTGGCTTATCATACTAATGTTTATAATTGATGAATCAAGCAAAACTTAATTGCACATATGGAAAAGAGAAGATTAAAAGGAAGAATGAGTTACTGTTGGTGATTACTAGCAGACTGGTAGCTCTCTTAATTACTGTGCCTAGAGAGAGTTTCCAACAAAACTAGATATTCAACATAGTTATTCACCAGGAGAGTAATGCCTGCAACTTTCGGAACAAAGCTCCTACATCATTGTACAAAAGGAGTGTGTTCATTTTCCAAGCAGGAAATGCCATACAACCAGATATCAGAAAAGTCAAAGAAAAACTGATGAGTGATTTCCAGGTTTACCCAGTCCCTTGTTTCATTCTAATAAATGAACTCAGGATGACTCGATATAAATATTCTATCTTCTGAACTCTAGCTGGCTTTGGTGATGTTTGCTCAAGAAAGACACTAAAGTAAAATCCCGCTCCCGCTGGGTCTGTGTCACTTCTTAAAGAAATAGAATAAAGTAAAATTTTCTAGATGAGTCATCTGTAATAAGCGCAATATAAAAGTAGAACAACCTGTTATTGTTCCTGTTTACCACATCCTTTTTTCATCAGTAATGGGTAGAGTTTTTGAATAAACGTAGTACCAAGCTAGTACTGAGCTAAGTATAAAACATTTCCTAAGGAATGCCCCGAAAGCTGAAAGCATTCCAAGAAGTTCAGCTTACAGTAATATCAGTAGCAAAATCAGCAGTATACGATATGTTTTTAACTCTGGATAAATCTTTTTTTCCACAGTGAAGAATTCTTCTCCTTCCCCTCGAAGCATCTGCAGTGTTTCTCAATCCAATTACTTGTTAAGAGAATGGACATTGGGCCAAACTCAACCTCAAAAGCTAGCTCATGAGGTGAGGATTCAATTGTCTATCCCCAAACATTGTTGGGACTACTTACAAACCCCACATGCCCAGGCTTACTGATTGGAGCATGGACAACATAAAATGGAGGCCCAACATCAATAAATTAAAATTTGGGATTGTCTAGCTCCGATACATATTAAGAAAATGGACTTTGGCCTAAATCAACCCTAAAATCTAGCTAATGAAGTGACTATTGTCCAATTGCCCACCCCACAAACAATGTGGGACTACTACAAATACTCCACATCATGCAAAACGGAATGGTCTTCCAGTCTTCTTTGTCTCTTTCCTCATTTTCTGGCTTTGCCAACTGTATAGGATTTGCTTTACATTTGTTGGCGTAACCCATTGGACTCCAGAAAGGTTGAGAAACATGCACCAGAGTTAGTATCCAAAGATCATGCCACCACCTATGGAAACGTCAATAAGGAGATATTGGTTGGACGTATAATCTGCCTTGACTCTATTGCACTCTGGTCTAGCTAGCACCTCTAGTTGAAATGCTGACCCATCCACAATATCCATTGCAGTCAATGATAATAAAAACATTGTTGTTAGTGAACATCAGATGTCGCTTTCAAGTATTCACCAGTTGTTTAGTTTTATGTTGAACTTCTTCGAGTATTGGACTCTGCTATGCTGAAATGTTTTGTATGTTGTGGCATCTCTAAAGGAATCATGGTGACTAGTTTGCCTACAATGATAATAGCGATAAAAATGTGGAGTGATTTTAGCTGGCATTCTGAGGTAAAGTACTGCCAAATTTTCTGTGACATTCCAATTACTCCATTTCAGATATGAATCCATGCAATGATTTTTATATTGGTTCTGGTAATGTTTCAAGAATTCTCCATCGCTAATATGGTCAATAGAATTATGAAGTGTTTGTCAAAAGCTGTTCCACAGTGTCTTTTTCCCCATTATTCATGTAGGGCTTTGTGCTGTGGTGATAAAAGTTCCTTTCTGGATAGAGATATTTGATTTTCTAACTTTTGGCACCATAATTGGCTAGATCAAGGTAGCATGTGAGGAAAATATATACCGGTAAAGCAACCGTATCCATATCCTACCTACTGTCCGGAACATTAATTTTCATTTGAATGGCATAGCAAGTACTTATCCTTCTGTGTGTTTCCTGATATATATGTTTTGAGCTACTTGAAATCTGTGGGATTACAGGGTAAGAAGTTTCAATATCCTATAGGTTGCATAACTAATACTTGAAGATCTTATGCAGAAAATATTGACTTCTCATTTCTTCAATGATGTTGGGGCTTGTTTAATATACTGACATATTGTTGATCTCTTGACATAGGATCCACCCAGAATTAGTTTGAATGAAGATATAGAGCAAAAGGTGACAGAATATTTTTCTAGAGGGAATAAAAGTAAGTCAAGAAACAGATGGGTTTTTTTTCCATACAAGATGCAACTTACCTAATGGTGAGGAATGCTTGCGGGTGCCAACTTTCTGGGATCATTTTTGAGCTGGTAATCTAAGTTCCTAACATTGTGTATAATTGACTGTTGTACTTAAAGTATATGCAAA
The DNA here is from genome assembly GCA_036250505.1 of Solanum acaule. Taxonomy (NCBI): domain Eukaryota; kingdom Viridiplantae; phylum Streptophyta; class Magnoliopsida; order Solanales; family Solanaceae; genus Solanum; species Solanum acaule. Next base: position 8,237 of record JAJOOR010019703.1, on the reverse strand, counting down.
CTAAAGTATTATGTTCAAAATACTTGAAAATCTTGTATAATTATTTTATGTATATTTTGTGACGGATACTTGAAAATCGTGTATAATTATATCATGTATATTTTGTGACAAATACCGTTGAAATTAAATGTAAGTTCATCGTTCACCTATATAACATGAAATTGAAAGGAGTCGGGACATGTCACGATCCAAGCCTACACTCGAGAACCATTAGTGGTCCCCAAGTGAACCCTCATCCTGGTTGATTACAAGCGGAAGACCAACTCAAGCATACATAAGCATCAAATTGAAAGAAACGTTTAAAAACAGTTTACTGAATCTCAAAACTTCGCTGAATATACTAAGTATGAAACATAAGTTTTAAATAAAATATCTGAAACTGAAAGACTCAAAAAAAATTGTCTATCTATGAAGCCTCTACTATACAAAGATGATTGTTGGGTTAAGACCCACGACTCCTCCAAAGAACTACTAACAACTCATAAAACTGGAGTCCTCCGGAAGATATGAGGCTCACCATAGCTAACTCGAACTGCAAGTGGTATCAACGAAGCGCATGTTGATGACCCTAGCTACCTGTATCTGCATCATGAAACGATGCAGATCAAATAGCGTCAGTGCATGGAATGTACGAGCATGTAAGGGGAATTCAAAAGCATAAACATAAGCTTGAACTGATGGAAAAGAAACATACTTACCTCTTCTCAACTCAACTCAAAGAAACATAGTTCAACTCGACTCAGAGAAAATAGGGCTCAACTCAATAATAAGAGACTCAACTCTATGAAACATGGTTCAACTTAACTCAGAGAAATAGGGTACAACTCAACAATAAGATACTCAACTCTATTCAATAAAAAGCAGTAGTAAAGATGCATTATAAAGAAAAGTTTTTAAAACAGTAGATAGCAACTCAATGTATTGAAAAATACAATAATAACTCAATTTGTATATAAAAATACAAAATAACTCTGGGGGAGATTCTCTAACCGACAACCATCACTATGAGTTATGTGATGATACAACGTCTAGCCCACGCTGCCAGAACTGTCCTATACTTTGTCAGGGTATAGAACCTACTCACTAAGTGGATCCACTAGTCTATGCTAAAAACAATAAGGAATAATCTAAAAAGTATGGCCCTTTCTACCCACGCTGGCTACATGGTTTATGTGAGCTTAGAACTCTCTCCCATATCGGTGCTCAATACTATTCCCAAGATATAACTTTTAGCTCATATGTTTTAAAGAAAGCATTTCCTCTTCCTCAACTTTGAGATTATTGCTCAAAATATTTCTCTTAAAAGAGATAGTACTAAAATCTGTTCATGAACTCTTTTGAAATCGGTGTTTCCTCTCATCTTAAATGTAAAAACATTTACTCTTGGAATACTTATTTCCCATATATCATTTTTTAAAAGTGAAAATCAACTCTACTCTTCCTCAAACTCAAATGCTCAAGTCTTAAAACAAATTTTAAATAATTGTAAAAGACTTCTCAAGATAGGGTTCATGTAACAAAGTTAATTTAATAAAATACACTTCTAGCTAAATTATGGTAAAGACTAATATTGAATTCTTTTATATACTTTCTTATTTAATATGATCTGTCCCCTAATAATCTGATATTTAGGAATTGGAATTGTGTTTGGACATTAATATAAATTGAAATTATTTTTGTGAGTTATTTGAAGTGAAAACTGTGAAAATATTTTTTTGAACTTTTTTGAATTTCGAAAAATTTACACAATTTTATGTCCAAATAAATTTTCAGAATAAAATTCAAAGAAAAAACAAAAAAAAAATCTATGATCAAACAATGCTGATGTAGAGACGCAATTCGATTTTATTTTGGTTATTAAAATTTATAATGTAAGATTTCTATTGATACACTTATAATAGTACTTATTAGAGTGATGATGTTCAGAATCTTTGTATTGATATATTATGTCATTTTAAAAGTTAAAATGTACATAATCAAATTCTTTAGCAAAGTTGATTTAGTTTTAAAAAAAATTGTAATATTGAATTTTACTTGATTCATTCACCCAAAATTTCAAGTTAGTTCAACTTACAATAAATCACAAAAGTAATTGATGATGATAGTGACCGTGTTTTTTTCTATTTCTAATGGTTACTTATGTATGTTTTTTGAAGATATCGTTTTAAGATGATGTTCAATTTAAATGAGAATAAATAATTCGACAAAACAATATAAATTCCAAACAAATATATATCTATTTTTAACTACTACTTGTAAGATTTGAAGATTTCTGCATATCTTCAATTGAAAATGTTACTAAATAAAGATAAAAATGTACTAATTTTGAGAATTTTTTTTGGTAAATAATAAATAAATAAAAATATGCTAACCTCTAACCTACGTGTATATCAAGAAAAAAGAAAGAAGAAAACTATAATGTACTAATTTCAAATAATTTAAAATACTACTACTAATTAATGATACATTAGAACTCTAGATTTGACTATTGAATATACAAAGCAAATATTGTGGAAATCACACTTCCAAATCTAGTTGTCTACAACTAACGCCGATTGATTAAGTATGGCTTTGGTTGCTATGTTGAAACTTAAATTTTTTGATAATTACAAAGAACAAATTAGTATTTGAGTACTGTATCAACTGACGATGGATTTTGAATTTGATATTGTCCTTTTAACAAAATTTATTTTCAAGGCTAAAAATAAATTATTGAATAGATTAAAGTGCCAATTTGTGCGATACCTATGAAATTTGGGGAGTCGATTAAACTTTTTATATATTTTTTGAAGTTATTGATTGTAATAATATTTACGTCATTTTTAAATAATATGTGTTACTCTCTTGTTTCAGTTTACGTGGCACAAATGAAATTTAGAGATCCAATCAATTTTTTTTATACGTTTTTAAATTGTTAATTATTGTGATTTATAGTACTCTTTATGTAGTTTTCAAATAATATTTATTTTTTCTCTTATCTCAGTTTACGTAGCATTGGTAGAATTGCGAGAGTCAACCAAATTTTTGAGATATTTTAAAAACATTTTAAGCTGTTAATTATTCCGATTTATAGTATTTTTAACGTAATTTTTAAATATATATAATCGAACATTTTATGTTGTTAATTATGATTTATACTACATTTCAAATAGTTTTTAACTACGTAAAATATCAAAAAGGAAAGTAAAACAAACAAATTAAAACAAAGAAAGTACTAGAATGGTTTCCCATATCCTTGACTTACAAGCACACAAGTACACAACTCAAGCACACTTGTTGTCCTAGCTATTTTTTTTTTATAAAATAAAAAAACTTATCCTAGCTAATTATGTATTGGTTTATAATGTATCGTATTTTGTTGTATTATTACTATAGTGTTTAATGAATATAGTGTTTGGATAAATTGTATCGTTCTTTGTCGTTATATAATGCCACACATTTATAATTTGAATGATAAAGCTATAAGAAAAGTAGGGTACGAGATAGATCTGCTATGAAAATGTAAAGTAAAAGATGAAATAATTATTAAACAATAGTAATTAAATACAAAATGAGAAGAAAATATTAATGCAACAACGCGATCACACCCAATCGATCGTTACATAAAATGAGTCTTTTTATCGTTACCTAATAATAAATTTAAACGGTATAATTTAATAAAATTAAAAAAATTAATAAAATAAATATTATATTTAAACTAACCATACATGTAAAAAAAAAAAAAAAGCAAATAAGAAAAGAAAAAAAACAAACTACTTCACCAACCAAGAAGAACAAAGCAGCCTCCAACAACAATTAGGCTTCTTCTTCTAATCTTACCAACCCTCTTCCATTTCTCTATATAAAAAAATATTTATTCCATCGCCCAAATGAAGTTCCATCGTCCACTTGAAAACCCAACTTTGAAATTGCTTATAGAACCCACCAAATGACTGCTGCTTCATCGTCCATTTGTGTTAAGATTATTTCTTATTGAGTGTTTGATTTGTTGTATTAAAACAATGTATATTGCATAAATTTTAAGAACAAGTTGTTTGTTTACAAAATTACCCTTCGTTTTATTTAGTTAATATTTTCTTTGCAAACTTTAATTATTTATTTTTAAAAATAAAATATTTATTTTATTTAGCTTAAATATTTTTGTTTATGCATTCTCATGGTAAGTACCATATGTATTTAAAAATATAACTTTTTTCTTATTTAGCTTTAAAAATAGAATTTCCCTCTTTAAGTTTTATTAAAGTGAAAGAAGATTTATGGGAAATTAAAATATAAATAAACATAAGAATTAGTCAAATAAATTCATAAATAAAAATTATATTTATATAGTGTAATTTTTGAATAGAAAAATATAAATAATTATCCTAAAAATAAGAAGTAATGAATATCAGTATACATGATATTAAAAATAATGTAAATATACATAAATGTGAAAAATGATGTATACAAAGGGTTTAAAGGGATATAGTTGTCATTTTCCTATCTATCCCGGGATTACTATACCACCAAATGGGAGGGATAACTTATTTCAATACTAATTCCTAATCCTGGGATAAGTTATCCCAAGCTTTCCAACCAAACAAGGAAATAAAGAGTACTTAAAATTTATCCCGGAATTAGCTCTCCCTATCCATACTTACCCTTCTTATGAGGTATATCTTAGTAAAACTTATTAGTACAATATAATTATTTTTAAAAAAATATATGTATTCATTTTGAAATTTTAAGAAGAAGATAAGATACATATTTTTGTTAGAAAAATTATTTTCACCTTTGATTCAAAAAAAGGGTAAATAACTAAACATTCTTGAAATATGTATCGTTCAAACTTAATAAATAGAAAACTAAACACAAATAACTTTTTAACAACAAGATGAGTATCAACTTAGCAACTATTTTGTTGCGCTTTAAACACGTAAAATATTTGTAGTTTTATCTAATTATAAGATATTGTTAAATACAGATTTTAGTTTTATTTTAGTTCGTTTGTTCATTTTAAAATTATTTTAAATTTACTTAGTTGGATGAAATTTTATTTGTGTGTAGAGTTTTATTTTTTTCATTATATAAAATGTTTAAATATTATTTTAATAATTTTTTGTTTAGAGATTCCATCATAATATTTAAGAGCTTAGAAAGATAAAATAATTTTGTCAAATACCTACAAATTTCAATCATCATATTAAGTGATTTTGTCACAATTCAAACCAACATGATTAACACCCACACTAACACTCAAAGAAACAAATCATATCTTACCAACTAAACAATGACATAATCAATTCATCTAACATGTTTATAAGCATTAACGATATGAAATAAGAGTTATAAAATTATAAATAAAATAAAGTGCAGAATCTAATTGTTATATTTCTCCAAATTCGAAAGTTATCGCAATCTCTAAAAGTAGTCAAAAACTAAACAAGTAAAACAATGTCCGAAAATAAATAGACATCAATCATCAAGAAGGTATGTGATAGCCTAGCTAGGAATAGCTCCCCTTAGATCAATCAACTAGCTGTGCTAGACATAAGGTCGCGTAAAAGACTCTGAATCAAAGAAAAGTAAAGGAGTAACATCAATACAAACACTATGTACTGGTAGACATTATAAGCCAACTCAAATTAGTAACATGTATATATATATATATATATATATATATATATATAGACATGTACCACAATACGTAATCAATAACTCAAAAATACTAGTCAACATCAACATGACAAACAACCTCATTCTGACATATCAGTGTCAAACCATCACTAGACATATAAGTCACCAAAAACATATATCGAAGTTATCACAAAACTCTGCAATTAATAAGCAGTCACACACAATCATGGAATTATATCCACATTGATTCACAACTTTATAGCTTTGGTATCTCATCAGTCTCATCTATCACTCACACAGTCACTTATCTCTACACACATGCTAACTCTTTTTTCTTCTGTATCATAATTCAACAAAAACTTCTTGAGTTCTTCTAATTTGAAACTTCACCGGAATAAGCTTGATTATCCCTAAGCCCAATGTGAGTTTTTCTAGTTGAATTTACTCCTACATTGTCATTTAATTAGAACGGATAAGAGATTTTTTCTTTCCCGCATTTATCCTCCGCTTCCTTATGTCTACTATTTAGACAAATTTAACTTTCTTTCTATTTAGAATAGGAAACTATTAATATGTCTTATGACAGTGAAATCTATCAATTCTTTAATCTTGCCAAACTAGCCATGATCTATAGAGGATCTTATATGTTCTGTACCGTCGTGGTACCTAATTCAACATACAACTACTCGTCCGTAAGCTCACATTGGACTCGAGTCACTCATCATCAGAAACAATATAAATATTTTCAAGGAGATGGCTTAATAGTCGATGATTGGTCAAAATTCAAGAGACCAGAGTTCAATTACTTTTGTTACAAAAACAAAATAAATGCTAGGTGATTTCTTCCTATCTATGTATGCCTTGAAGGGAAGAGTTGCCCTGCATTGATGAGAGGTAACGTGTAACCAATTAAAAAGTCGAGATGAGGCAAAACTGGCCCATACATCATTATTATTGAAAAAGAAAGGAAAAGAGGACAAATGGAACTGTCCCAACTCTTTTCGACTTCATGTTATATAGGTGAACGATGAACTTACATTTAATTTCAACGGTATTCGTCACAAAATATACATGATATAATTATACACGATTTTCAAGTATCCGTCACAAAATATACATAAAATAATTATACAAGATTTTCAAGTATTTTGAACATAAAACTCTAGTTTGCATATACTTTAATCAAGTACAACAGTCAATTATACACAATGTTAGGAACTTAGATTACCAGCTCAAAAATGATACCAGAAAGTTGGCACCTGCAAGCATTCCTCACCATTAGTTAAGTTGCATCTTGTATGAAAAAAAAAACATCTGTTTCTTGGCTTACTTTTATTCCCTCTAGAAAAATATTCTGTCACCTTTTGCTCTGTATCTTCATTCAAACTAATTCTGGGTGGATCCTATGTCAAGAGATCAACAATATGTCAGTATATTAAACAAGCCCCAACATCATTGAAGAAATGAGAAGTCAATATTTTCTGCATAAGATCTTCAAGTATTAGTTATGCAACCTACAAGATATTGAAAGTTCTTACTCTGTAAGCCCACAGATTTCAAGTAGCTTTAAACATATATATCATGCCAAATGAGAGGGAACACACAGAGGATGAGTGCTTACTATGCCATTCAAATGAAAATTGATGTTCTTAACGATATGAATACGGCTGCTTTACCGGAATATAGTTTCCTCACATGCTTCCTTGATCTAACCAATTATGGTGCCAAAAGTTAGGAAACCAAATCTCTCTATCTAAAATCACTCTACATTTTTATCACTATTATCATTGTAGGTAACAGTCACCATGATTTCCTATACATCCACAACATACAAAACATTTTGGCATAGCAGAGTCCAATACTCGAAGAAATTCACCATAAAACTAAACAACTGGTGAATACTTGAAAGTGGCATCTGATGTTCACTAACAACGATGGTTGTTTTTTTATCGTTAACTACAGTGGATATTGTGGATGGGTCAGCATTTCAACTAGAGGTGCTAGCTAGACCAGAGTGCAATAGAGTCGAGGCAGATTGTACGTCCAACCAATATCTCCTTATTAACGTTTCCAAAGGTGGTGGCGTGATCTTTGGGTACTAACTCTGGTGTGTGTTTCTCAACCTTTCTGGAGTCCAATGGGTTACACCAACAAATGTAAAGCAAGTCCTATACAGTTGGCAAAGCCAGAAAATGAGGAAAGAGACAAAGAAGACTGGAAGACCATTCCATTTTGCATGATGTGGAGTATTCGTAGTAGTCCCACATTGTTTGTGGGGTGGGCAATTGGATAATAGGCACTTCATGAGCTAGCTTTTAGGGTTGATTTAGGCCAAAGTCCATTTTCTTAATATGTATCGGAGCTAGACAATCCCAAATTTTAATTTATTGATGTTGGGCCTCCATTTTATGTTGTCCATGCTCCAATCAGTAAGCCTGGGCATGCGGGGTTTGTAAGTAGTCCCAACAATGTTTGGGGATAGACAATTGAATCTTCACCTCATGAGCTAGCTTTTGAGGTTGAGTTTGGCCCAATGTCCATTTTCTTAACAAGTAATTGGATTGAGAAAAACTGCAGATGCTTCGAGGGGAAGGAGAAGAATTCTTCACTGTGGAAAAAAA
>JAJOOR010019701.1:0-16912 GCA_036250505.1 Solanum acaule | reverse complement strand
GGTGGTGGAGACTTGTATACTGGTGTAGGGTGGTATGGTGTTGGTGAGGGGTGGTATGGCTTCACTGGTGGTGGTGGTGGTGATTTGTAAACGGGAGTTGGGGGTGGTGGAGACTTGTATACTGGTGCAGGATGGTATGGCTTCACTGGTGGTGGTGGGGACTTGTAAACGGGAGTTGGTGGTGGTGGAGATTTATATACGGGTGTAGGATGGTATGGCTTCGGTGGTGACTTGTAAACTGGAGTTGGTGGTGGTGGAGACTTATAAACTGGTGTGGGATGATATGGTGTTGGTGGAGGATGGTATGGCCTCTTGGGTGGTGGTGGCGACTTGTACACTGGAGTTGGTGGTGGTGGAGACTTGTATACTGGGGTATGTGGTGGGTAGTGTGGCTCTTTGGGTGGTGGTGGAGACTTGTAAACCGGAGTTGGTGGTGGTGGTGACTTGTAAACTGGGGTGTGTGGAGGGTAGTGTGGGTCCTTGGGTGATGGTGGCGACTTGTAAACAGGAGTTGGAGGTGGTGGAGACTTGTAAACGGGATGATGATGGTGTGGAGGAGGAGACTTATAAACTGGGGTGTGTGGAGGGTAGTGTGGCGTCTTAGGTGGTGGTGGCGACTTGTAAATAGGAGTTGGAGGTGGTGGAGACTTGTAAACGGGATGGTGATGGTGTGGTGGAGGAGACTTGTAAACTGGGGTGTGTGGAGGGTAGTGTGGCTTCTCAGATGGTGGTGGAGACTTGTAAACGGGATGATGATGGTGTGGTGGAGGAGACTTATACACTGGATGGTGGGGTGGTGATGGATAGACATGCACTGGTGGAGGAGGAGATGAGTATTGATAATTTGCTGAGCTTTCAGAAGCTAAGCTAAGTGACACTAAAACAACTAAAAGAGTGGCAACTAGAGAGGCCATTTTCCCCATATTTGAAACAAAGAAGAGAAGTTGTTGTCCTCTTAAGCTTCACTCAAACCCCTTTATATAGCTTTCATTTAGACATTTACCCTTTTCAAGAATTTCATTGATTAAGGTAAAAGTCTCAATAGAACACTTAAAACCTACCTACAAGTTAAAAAGAATTTTGATTTGGTTTTGTCATGTTGTCTGCTCAATTTGACTTGAGTAATTGGTATACTTTATTTGTTGGATAGAGGCGGCAAGCTAAGCAAAAGAATAAACTATTATGGCAGCTATACTATTTGTGATGCAATAATTCAAAGAGATAGGAAGTCTTCTTTTTCGTCCTATCTTTTTAATATAATAGTATATAGTATAGTACTTAAGCTTTTAAAAATATGTGTGGATCCATGATCCTAGTAACAAAAATGTAGAACATCTTGTTATTTTATATGACTCTTTTTTTTTCCTTTTCCAATTGTGTCCTGAGTTCGCATTGAAGTCCTGACTGAATTCGAATCGCGCACTGTAGGATCCATTCGAAGGGTAGTGCTCCAAACAGAATTTTCTCAATATACAGGACTTGAACCCGAAACCTATAATTAATGGTGAAACAGTCCCCCTCTGCATCATAACCTGTTGGTTTTATATGATTATGTTCATCATAAAAACAAAATTACTATTAAACATAATTGTACCAATTTCACATGCTTCTTGAATTAATGTTAAATAGAATAAAGTTAACTTTCTTCATGATTAGTGTCAATCTTTGTGTTGTTGAAAAGTTGATTTTCGTCATGATTAATTAGTAGTAAATTAAGATTTGATTCATCCCTCTAGTGAAGAATAGGACATATGGATAGGAGAAAATAAGAAGATTTACTGAATTTATGGCATTCTGATGAGAAACATAATTGTACCAGTATTTCCTGCCAATAAAATAATAATTGTACCAATTTCCTACCCAAAAAAATAATAATTGTACCAATTAATTCTTTTGTATTCTCACTGTTTAAATAACCTTCACAGCTTCAAGAAGCATGACAGTGATCTTTTAATCTGTCCTTTCTCTAGGCTCTAGCTATAATAACAGAGAAAAAAAAGTACATTACATTAAGATGATAAATTGATCAATAAAAGTGATAATATACAAAAAAAAAATACAAAAAAACCATTAAGCATTTTCAAGGTGATTTTTCAATTAAAATAAAGAAGCAATATATTACTTGACTTCAATCATGAACCCCAAAGTCAGTGGCGGAGCCAATATTTCTAGCGAAAGAATTTAAATGTATATACGCTTGGCCATATTCCAACTTAGGGATGATAAGGGGACGGGGCGGATTTAAGGCTATGCGGGATGATTTTAAGCAGCAGCGAATTTAGGATTTTTATTAGGGGTTCAAAAAATAAAATATAAACGTGTGAATAAGCATGTTTGGATATTTTTGGTTTAAATCTACTCTTTAAAAAAATTGTGAAAGATTGGTCCTGAAACTAAATGAAGAGAAGGTTAAAAAAGTAAAAATGACCACAATGGGATTCTAACCCTGAACGTGAGGTCAATCTAAAAGGAGATCTACCACTAAACTAGTTCATGAATTCAGAAAATTTACCTTATATATACAGTGTAATCTTTTGCTGAGTGAACCCCCTAAAGACCACATGGGTCCGCCCTGGTTTTAAGGTTGTGCGGGGGCAGGGAGGATTGCAGCGCGGGCAGAAGTGGATTTTTTAAACATTAAGGCGGGGTGGAGCGGGTTACGAGTCTATGCGGCTTAATGTGAGTTTAAACTTAATTTTAATTTTTTACATGTTATAAGAGTGATAAAACATTATTTATTAAGATAGTTCATTTCTTTAAAGTTACTAAAATATTCAAAATAGTCAATAAAAATGGTTCAATCAAAAGTAATATGGTTTCATACATGCTTCCCAATTGACCTCTACAAAATAAAATTTTATGTTATTATCTATTAAATTAATACAACTTAATGAGAAAAAAAAAATTATTTTTATGTATTTTTATTTTTAGTATCAAACTTAATTAAAAAAAAATTTAAAATATTATGTGGGGCGGATCCATGCGAGGTGGATCTATGCGGGGTGGGATGAGACGAATTGAAAATAAAAAAAATTATTATACATGACAAAGTGGAACAGGTAAAAAAATTTACGGATTAAGCTCAATCCAAACCACACCCGCCCCGCCCCATTACCATCTCTAACCCAACCACACTCCCCAACATGGAAGGGAGTGGGGGATTTTTAGCATTTTTACTAGGTCATTTTCAGAGAGTTAAATCTAGAGAAGACAAGAGAAAAACTATGCATGTGGCCCATTAATATTCTTTCCTTTTGGGTGGCAGAGAAGGCAAAATGTTCAATGATTTTTATAGCTATATATTGAAAATTTATGTGATTCAATTGGATATTTATTAATATATCATAAATATAAAAGGTAAACAATTTGATCTTATGTACGTAAAGTAAATTTTTCAACAAAGAGGTTTGGATGCCTCCCCCTGTCACCCCAATCTAAGGACGGAGATAGAGTTTTAGCTAAAAAGCAAATAAAATTTCATTACTTTGATCAAAAATTTATATTTGTATTAAGATAAATCAACTTAATATGTATAATTAATAACGCATTTGGAATCTAATAAAATAGTTTACTTAATTTTAAAACTCAATATCACAAACTTAGAATTCTGGATTCATCTCTCCCGCTCCGACTTGGAGGGAAGTTTGGAAATTTCTTGCATGTGTATCACTTTAATTAACTAGGTCATTTTCAGAGAGTTAAATCTTATAGAAGAATCGAGAAAAACTTTACATGTGGCCCATTTTCAGTACCAAATAAAGCAATTTGTTCTTTCTCTTTTTATAGTAGAGAAGGCAAGAAATTCAACGATCGATATTTTGTAGCTCAATATTGAAAAAGTTTATGTGATTCAACTAAGATATATTTTTGAATTTTAGTATATCGTTATAAAAATATTTAGCGACAATTGAGTTAATGTCATTATATCAGAATCACTAAATAAAACTTTTAGCGGTATTTATATAGAGTGTTTTAGTTATAAAAACTTATATTTAATATAGCAATGATTATATTATTACCTATAAATAATTGAGATAAAATATTTTATTGTTATAGTGTTATCATCGTGGAAGTACAGATGAAGATGTAGAAAAATTCATGTTTAAGCAATGGACTAAAGTTGAGAAAAGGTATCCAAAAGCCCAAAAAAAAAAAAGGAAAAATGGAATCCAGAAGGATCCAGACATATACAACATGTATGTTCAAATTATGGTAGGCAAATACATTTAAGTATTACACAATCATATTATTATAAAAAATAATTATCCAGGAGAGAGGAAAGAAACAAGGTAATATAAAAAAAACTGAAATTAGCTTTAAACTATGTTGCTAAATTATTCTTAGCTAATAAAAAAATTAAAACTCATCGCTGAATAGAATTAACATCGTATTTTACTATTTGGCGATAAAATTTATCTAGCGTTAATTCTTATTTTTTAAAGTGTTATTGTGTGAGGGTAAACATTTATCTTGAAAAGAGGAGGAAAAAGGTTGTAACAACTTTCTGAGAAAAAAAAAGATCCCATATCACTTGTATAATAATTATTGATTCCTATACTATCATTGATGGAAGCTTAGGACCTTAATTTTCAAAAGCATAATACATTTTTTTTTTATATTTATAGTAATTTGTCGAAGGCAAAATCTAATAAAAGGAAGCTTCCAAGTTCCATCTTAACCAATATAGCCTATTGTACTATTTGAAATAAAAGGAAGCTTCCACCTGAACAAAAATGAAATAATAAATTTCATCGCTAATGTATTGCTATAAATTTTTAATTGATAACTATCGATAATTTATTGTTAAATAAGATTAATGATGAATCTTGTTATTTAAAGTTATAGAATTAGTCCGTCGCTAATTCTTAATTTTAATGATGTAAAATATTTGGACCTTTTAGAATATGTATTTTCAAAGATTGAAATTTTAAAATTCTAAACAATAGTGGCTCATAACTGAAAATTTGACTTGTCAAAAGGAGAGAGGACAATAAATTCAACAAGAGATGAAGCAACATTTAATTGTTAGGGTGATTTGCAGATAGTGGGGGAGCCAAAAAATTTATGATGCTACTAGTGAGATTTGAACACATAAATATTTTATGTTTGCGTGTCTTTAGTACTCTTTCAAGGCACCTAAAATCACTAATCTACATAATATTGTTATCTATCAACCTAGTTTAAGGCTAAAGTGGTGGACTATACTTTTATGAGAGTCTTCTATTTAACTAACGTACGTCTTTTTCATCTCTCATATATCTTTATTTTAGAGTTGGAAATAAAGATTGGACACCAAATCGTAGTAATTTTTCAGTAAGTAAGTAATATGTTTTTGCTTCAAATTTTAGTTGAACACAAACTACTCCAAATTCGATATTCAATTTTCTAGCTAGCTAGTTCCAATATCAAAAAAATTTAGTGGTTAGATTCTGTAAGTCCCCATGAATGCTTGAAGACTATATAATTAGTAATTTTTGTGCTTAATTATATTGATAGTTAAATAGACTCCAAAAAATCTGCAGACTCACACGAGAGTGAAAAGACTAGCTATATAAAGAAGTGACCACATATTTGTTGTGTAATTTAGAGAAAGTTTGAGACAATAGGAGTAGACCTAGTGACGAAATAAATAAAATAAAATATATGTGTTTGAAATCGATACTCACGCCTAAAATGTTTCAAGAGCTTAGTACTCAAGAGGGGGAAACAGCGAGCTCTTTCCATCACATTTCTATCATCTCTAGACCTAGAATGAGTAAATAATTAAAAGTGAACGCTTCACGTTCGAGCTAGCCTCCAAAAGAGAAAAATACAAATTTGTAAGAAAATGACAAGTTAAAATATGATGAAGGCACACAAGGAAACCAAGGCTCCAAGTAGTGAACAAAGGTTAGCCCACAAGTTGGTCAATTCAAAAGATTATTAGAATGAGTTGGTCAATTGAGATGATGCCACTTATGAATAATTTGGTGTATGATATGATTGAAATTATTTGGGGTACACATCTTGATTTATTAAACAACTTATTGACCCACAAAATTACTACTACACTGTCCTTTTCCATGTGGCGGCATTTTGATCATACTTTTTTTTTTCAATATTAAGAGAAATTCGAATTTTTATGTGTGTTTTAATGTTTGAAAAAAGGTAAAAATATCTCTAACATATACTTAAAAATTTTTCCTTCCATTTATTAGATCTAAATTATTCTTGACGTCAATTTTCATGTTAAAAGTGCTCTCTTTTTTCTTTTACGTGTAAGTGTAAAATAAAATATCTAAACTTTTAACAATTTTAAATATAAGAAATGAAATTATTTTTTAAATAATTAAAAGAATATCACATAAAATAAAATAAAGTAAGTATTGTTTTTATATTGGTTTTGCAATCTCCATTCGCCGAGTCAAGCATCCAATCAATATTGATAGCTACTTATTTCTAACCCCAATTTCGTACTCAAAATTATACTTTAGTCATAATTTAGTCTGATATTTGACTTTAGAATTATTAGGTGATTGCACTTTCTTCTTGATATTATTGTTATTTGTATCTACGCTTTGTACTGTTTTATTAGGAGTATTAGTTATCATGTTTTTATTTACTATCGTTTTTTTTTGTTTTTTTTAATCATTGATTAGATTTGCTTGAACCTAATGTCTTTGGAAAACAATCTATTTACCTCCGAAAGATAATGATAAGACTTGTGTATATTCTATCCTCATCAAACTCCAGTTTATGAAATTGTATTTTTTGTTGACTATGTTATTGTTGTTGACTTTAGAATTAAATAATTTAAAACGATGTGACACATATATTTTAAGAAAATAAATTAAATGTCAGATTTGTTAGTTGGATAATTGCACTTCAATTTTCTTTTCTTTTTTATTAATAAATTCAAGTGCATCAGTGTTAGAGAGAGTAAGATCAAAAAAGAAAAATTTAAAATTAAAAGCTTGAATTGAACCATGTTTGTGTCTTCAACTCCGAATAAACAAATACTCCCTCCGTCCCTATTTACTTGTCCATATTTCTTTTTTTGGTTGTCCCTATTTAGTTGTCCATTTTGACAAATCAAGAAAGGACAACAAATTTTTTCCTATTATACCCTTATTTACACTTCTTGAAAATTGTAAAAGTGTATGTTGTTTCCCTCCAATTTATTTCACTTGAATTGAAAGAAGTGGTTGTAATTTTGAAGTGACAAGTTGTCATAAGGGTAAAATTATAACTTCACTGTGCTAATCATTATTGCCTTAATCTGTGTGTCATTTCTAAAGTGAACAACTAAAAAGGGACGGAGGGAGTAGTATTATTGCAACTAAAATTATCATGATAATTATGATTTTTTTATTTTTCAATTTTAGAATTTCAAAATGGGACCAAGATTGCTTGTTAATTAATTTAGCCCTACAAAACCCGTATTTTCCGCCTTTTCTTTCATTTCCTCGAAATTATATTATTGTACTCTTTATCTTCCTCGAAATCAATGAATGTTTGTCAATTTGTCCATACGCATAGGTCGGTTTGATTTGATTTTTTATTTAAAAAAATTTAAACCAATTATGGCGGTTTATTAAATCTAAAAATCAAATCAAATCACGCAAAGTCGATTTTTTCGATTTCGGTTTTAGTCGGTTCTTTCGGTTTTTTATAACTATACGGTGTTTGAAAAAAGAGATCAAATATACTTTCACTTATCTGTGTGATAAGCTAAACTTAAGAAATGTTAAATGAATAGAAATTTTCAAAAACACGGTAAAATTCACATGAGTACAAATTTATTTATTTTTGAAATATCAACGTTCATTATGTTAAATTAATAAGATTAAAGGATACAGTCAAACTGAATACAAAACGAAATATTTACAAAGTAAATTGTTAACATTGAATTTAAAAAACTATAACAATATAATTGTAACTTCGGATCTTAATACAAATAAAATATTTACAAGTCCAAATTTGAAATAAAATATATAAATATTGAAAACTATAAACTAACTAAAAATATATTAACAAAGTAGATTATAAATAATATTTTTTATCTATAAATAAAATAAAATTATATATATAATATTTACAAAATCTTGCAAGCCCAAATTTGAAATAAAATATATAAACATTGAAAACTATAAACTAACTAAAAATATATGAGAAAATGATCAAAATGGTCCTTCATGTATAGGGGTTGAATTATTTTGATCATTTATATATATCACTTTATCTAAATAGTCCTTAAAGTATATGAAAAGAGGATCATTTTAATCCTTAACCCTAAAACTAACCAAAAAAAGCTGTTAGATTTAACAGTGGATCCCACGGAATTAACAGATGGCAAACCCTTCTTCCTCAATCTGCTTTCTTTCATCATTACCACCGCAGACCCGTCTCCTCAACTTCGTTCTTTCGCCATTTTCTCTCCTGCTTTATATCCTCATAATAAAAATACTACACACCTCACCCATTTTTTATCTCCATTGAAACAAAATTTTCAGAAGCTTCCATTATCATTACATAAAGAAGAAGAAAAAAACCAAGATCACTAAAACAAATGTAAACTAAGTAAATCAAATAAAAGACTCCATTTATTATCTCTTGTTGAAGCGATCTATGAGGAGGATTATAGCTTTCTTTTCGTTTTTTCCTTTTCAAAATTAGTAATTTTTTCAAGTCATTTTTTTCATTCTATTTTTAAAATTAAATGGTAAAATTTTAACGGGTATAGATAGAAAATAAAAACCTTACGAATATTCTTTGAAATTTGAAGAAACGTGTGTATGAGGAGATTTTGGGAGCAGAAGTCGTAGAAGAAATGGCAAAGAAATGAGATGAAGGAGAAGCAATGGCGTAAGAAAGAGGGAGGAAGAAGAGTGTGGGACCCAAAGTTAGATTTAACAGTTGTTTTTTTGTTTTCAGTTAGTTTTTAGGCATAGGACCAGATACTCTTTACTATTTGGATAAGATGGTATATATAAAGGATCAAAATAATTTAACCCCTCTACATGAAGGACTATTTTGATCATTTTCTCAAAAATATATTAACAAAGTAGATTATAAAAATAATATTTTTATCTATAAATAAAATAAAATTTTACAAGCCCAAATTTAAAATAAAATATATAAACATTGAAAATTATAAATTAACTAAAAATATATTAACAAAGTAGATTATAAATAATATTTTTTATCTATAAATAAAATAAAATTATATATATATATTATGTCGGTTTGGTTTGGGTTCGATTTGAATTTTTCTCTTTTAATACCAAACCAAATCAAGAGTGGTCAGTTTTTTCTTCAACCGCCAAACCAAATCACAAATTGGTTTTTTTTTTCTGATTTGATTTGATTCATCGGTTCTATTTGACTTGTACACCCCTTGATACACATATAACAAAAGACGTACCTCTGTTTTCATTTAATTGTGTTCGATTTAAAAAACATTTCAATAATTGAATAGAGAATCTTAGTCGTTCAGTTGATTGATTATTGATTATATGAACTTTCACTTTGAATGAGATCATTTACTACAATAAATAAAAATTTGTAATAATAATATAATATTAATATTTATAACCAACACTTTATATAAATATCTTTAAAAAAATTTGTAACTCTAGATATAATAAAATTGTTGACACTAAAAGTATTTCTTTTACGGTACGGTAGTGATTCAATTCTCCACTTCCATCTACACGGAGGACTTCATTTGGTTCATCCAATGAATTTCACATTTTAATTGGCTAAACAATTGATTATTATCATAAACTTAATCACCGACAAAAATAAAATTACTAATATTTCTTATAGGATACCATTAGTTTTTAAAAATATATATGGATCTATTATTATAGGTACAGATCTTACCTACATTGACCTAGTCAATAGGTAATTATTACCGACATATATTTATATTAGATAAATAAATATTTGTACCAACTAGTCAGAAATCTTTTATTCTCTTTTGTTTGCTAGCTCTTTTTTTTAACAGGTTATATATATCACTTTCGTTTTCGTTTTAATTTATTTGATCTATTTTAATTTGATGTAAAGTTAAATATATAAAGATATATTTAAATTTTGTGATCATATATTAAAAATATGTTTATTGTAAATATTTACTAATCTTATGATATTAAATATGTCATATAAAAGACTAAATTAAAAAAATTATTAAAAAAGAAAAGAGCACTTTTTGTTAAATGGATTAAAAGAAAATAGGTCAAATGAAAATTTTAAATTAAAAAGCTGTTTAAAAAAAAAGGAAAATGTCTTATTGTTGAAACAGACTATATTCTTCATGGTAATTTTTTTAAAGAAAATATAGTGCCTAACATAACACATTGCATCCACATAGCTATATTCTCAATTTACATTTACATAATCTTTTTTTTCTTTCATAACAGCATTTATATACTTATACACAACATTATACAATATTATGTATTTATCGTAAGTAATAACATATTAATCTTATATTATAAAAATATATGATAGTATATGTCTGTTGTCATCTACAAATTTTAACCACGAAATTTGATTTGAATTGATCAAATCTTTATTAAATAAAGTCTAATTACAACCATAACTTCAAAATAACGTCCCCGACAAACGTCGATCATCAATTTGAGATTTTTCAAGCTTTTGAAATTTCCAACAATAAAGTTTTTGATTTTTCACTTCAATTCACATAATATTTTCTTTATTTGCATAGTAAACAGAGGAAGAGACGAACAAATTAGTTGATTAAATCCAATAATTATAAAATTCCGAGGAACACGGAATTAACATTACTTAAATCTAAAGATAGAATAGACTAAACTCAATAATTGAAATAACTTTAGTTTAATCTAAATAAAATATAATTAGTTACACAATTAATCTATTTGACCTACCCCACACAAAAACTTCAGCATTTTCATGAAACCATTGAAAATTTATTGGACAATATACTAGTTCTATATTTAATGATAGCGTCAACAATATTTTTCAATTTCTTATATATGAAATTATACTGAATTTGTTATTATTATATATTGTTATCAATAATATTTACGCAATCAGACTAATTATAAGGTAATTAAAGGTTATATTTTATGATATTAGTATTAATGAATAATATGATAAAATTGGTGACTAATTATAATAAATTAAATTACGCTAATAAAAAATAAGAAAAAGAGAAAAAGAAGTCCAAATCAAAGATAACGAAATGTTATTAATTAATTGTTGTAACATGTTCCCTTTTCCACATTTTTCTACCGCTAAACACGGAATTAATAATTTATGAATTATAGTCAAAAATCAGTCTCGATACACTCACAAAAAAGGGAAGTAAATAAAATAATAAACTATATAAAAAGCACCATTTGACTACTAATCCTTTTCAATTAGATTTGTGTCACGTAGGATAATATTATTTTTTTGTGGTAGGTAAAAGCGTTGAAGATGCCATGCAAGACAATCAAAAAACATTGAAAGGTCAATAGAAATATTAAATGCATGTGGGGTTTGTGATAAATTAGAAAGCAAGATCATTTTCTCTTTCTTTTTTAGTGTCTGGTGTCCGATATCCATATTGGAGCATGATTAAATTTGGATTCAGGCTGAGAAGTCTTACATTAAGGGGTAAAACGTTCCCTAACAAAGGAAATGTCGTATTCATGAGGATATGAATTCAAAATATCTAGTTAATGATGAAGAAGTACTAATCATATAACAAACAAGATCTTTTTCTTTGTTACTTTACCCCCTTTTGATTTATAAAATTTGATTTCATTTACCTACTAAAGCTTTTTTATTCCTTTTATAATCACTTATTAGTTGTTTGATTGCTTGCTTTTGAAAATTTAAAGTGAGATTTGTTGATACATTTTTTTAAAATTAACTATACCTTAATTTTCCTTCTTTTTTTACTAGTGAGAATTCTGAATTACTAAATAGCGTTAGAGAAAATGGATAAACACTTGCTCATACTTTGAGTTTACATTATTTAGTGAATAAACGATACATCTTTTCACATACACTCTTATTATTAAATCATAGTTAATTAATATATATTTTTTCCTTAATTTTTTACTTATCTTGGTAATTAGTATAGTTTGATGTAAATAATAGGTGCCAGTAAATAATTGCCGAGAAAATGCTCATGCTTTATGGGAACGTGAAAAGAACAAAGAAAAAAATTATCAAAAATAATAATTCAGTACACTAAGCTTTTTATTAGGTACTAAATTTGGAGAAAGATCGGACCACTTTATAAATTAGATCTAATAGTGTTAGCTGTCAGTGCATTATTCGTCCTATACGGAGAAGTCAAGGAGTTGTTAGGTTTGACTTTGGGCTGATTTCTTTCATAAACATGAGTTTTATTTTCATTAATCTAATTTAGCTTTAAAAATTAATCAAATTAACTCCCAAGAATCAAAATACGTCTCAATAATTTATGTATAATATTAATATACAAGCTAAGGGAAAGATAATGGTATACAAGTTAGGGTGATTGTACATGCTGAACATATTGATCTGAGATTAAACAACTAACTAAAATATTCTGTAAAAGATAAAATTATGAAATAATTAGAAAATCAATAAATAGTGTATTGCAAATTAAAATTTTCCTCTTTCTTCTTTTCTTTGTATGATACGGTTTTACTTTTATCTAATAGAGTTAAATCCATTATATTATATGGAAAGTGTACATCAATCATATCAATCAATCAATCAATATATTATATATGGAAAGTGTACACCAATCATATCAATCAATCAATCAATATATATACTCCCTCCATCCCTATTTAGTTGTTCATATTTCCTCTTTTAATTGTCTCTATTTAGTTGTCCAATTTGACAAATCAAGAAAGGACAACAAATTTTTTCCTATTATACCCTTATTTAAATAAAGTTGTCATAAATAAAGTAAATAAACGTATGAACTTCCCAGCATTTATTACTCCTAGTTATCTTGAGTGAATTTATTTTGGAATTGTAAATTGTACTATAAGGGTAAAATTGTGATTTCACTATGCTAATCATTGTTGTCTTAATCTGTGTATCATTTCTAAAGTTTACAACTAAATAGGGACGGAGGGAGTATATATAAAGCTAGATGTTAGACATATTGATGTGACGCTCTCTCAGACCAAAAAATCTATTTATTTATTTTCTCTTTTTTTTGAATATTTTTATATATTATTCTTGTCAAATATTTATTTTCTCCATCTAATTAAACACCTAATGGCTAATGGTAACAATCATTACATTAATTCTCCTCTCCCAATTAACAACCCTTGCCTTCTTCATTGTAACAGCCAATTATTGACACATCCATTGGCTTTCCCCAAAACCCAACGGTTTACCCTTTTGTCTTCCACAAACAATAATTATTATATTAAATAGTAGGGTAAATGCCTAAAAAATTTGGTCAAAATGATTTTTTTAATTTTAAAATAAATTGATCTTTTTTTCATTTTTTAATTAAAAGGTATTAAAGTTAAAAGGGTAAAAATATTTTAAAAGGTAAAATAACATAAGTAAAATATCATTCTGGCCAAATTCTGGCCAAAAGAATTTTTCCTAAATAATAATATTAAATTATCCATTTTTTATGAAGAGTAGTATTTAATTGTTTGTATACATTTTGGAAATCAGAAATCTGTAGCTATTCAGAATTGAAATTCATAAAAATATTCTACAGATTGCTAAGATAATTAAAAAAAATTACTGTGCAATTCGATCTCCAATCGTCTTTTTTGGATCTCTAAAAATGAAGAATATTTCATCTAAATAAGATGTGAGCAGAGTGGATCAGACAACAATATTTTTTTCAGAGTTTGATTTTTCAGACTATTTCATTTTTTTTTGAATCTCTAAAAATTAAGGTCATAACGAATTAATAGAAGGAGGAGTCAAGAGAAAGTATTAAGGCCATTCCTCTATTTTGTCTATAGAAATTCATATTTACTTTCATGAAGATTCACATACACAATTATCAATTCTCTTCTTCATCATATTTGCTTGTGAATTAACTAACATATAATAAAAAAAGAAGTACATGGAGGTAATATATATTTCATTCTCAAATCTTTCTTTTTATTTTTATGTACTTGGACATGCTTTCTTAATATTTTATTTATGTTTGTATTATCACTCATCAAGCAAGTATGATTACTTGTACTTCTTAACAATGTGTTGTCCGTATGCAATTGTTCTTTTTAATAGTCAGTTTTCAGATATAATATAGTTTGATTATAAATTTGTTAGACTTTAAGAAATGACTATTATTTAATATTGTTAGTACTTTTTAAAAATAATATAACATATAGTTTAAATTTCTTTCTTTCTTTTGATATATGTATTATTGGTAAATAATATTTTATTTATTCATTTTTTATTCAATTGGTTGCATATGATGAAGAGTTTGACATATAGAGCAAAATATGGTGGCGGCTACTTGCAAAAGAATATGGTTGAAGGAAAAAAATGAACTATAATTAGAGATTGTTTTTGCTAGATTTTTTTTACTTTGACTTGTATTAGTAACCTAGTTACTTTTGCTAGAATTTTTTAAATTTTGGTTTGTATAAATAATTTAGCTAAATGTATTTTCAATGCTAATCATTTGATCCTTTACTATTTTACTTTTTCTTTGTTATGAAGCACAATTAATATAATTATCCCTATCAACAACAACAAAAAAATTATGATAATTAGGAGTTTCATTTTTATTATACCTGAAAAGTAATTGAAAAATAAACTATTAGTTTCATGATGCCTTTTTTTTTTGCGTATGTAACAATTTGGTTTCGTCACTTTTCTTTTTTTATTTGAAATGTATTTATAATTTTTGTGCAGTCACTAATTATTATATTTTTTGTTCATTTTTTGTATCTTCACCCCTTATTTTCATTTATTTATTTTACAAATAAAATCAATGCATAATTATTAATACATTTAATATTTAATAAACTTATAAATTTGAATTACTTATAACTCATGTCTCTTCATCTTACTTGTAACTTCTAATATTAAATATTATTCATAACTTTTGTATGTTTCATTTTTCATAGAAATATTTAATTAATGTTTTAAAAAATATAATAAACAAATGTAATAATAAAGACATAATAAACAAATGTAATAATAAAGACATTTTTTTAAAAAAAGATCAAGTTGGGTGGGTCGTGATACAACCCATTTTTAGCTTATTTAAGCTCAAGTAACTTTTGGGTCAATTTTAGCCCAACTCATTTAATAATTTTCAGTCATTTTGACCTATCCGGTTACAGTTCATCCGCTCATTTAATACCCTAGATATTTAGAACTCAATGATTTTGACCGGACTCTCTCTATATAAACATTATTAGAATCCAATAAATAAAAAGAATTATGGTTCAAAACTAATATTCTAACAATTCTATTTCTTTCGTTATTTTTTCTTCTGTCATTTGATTTATTAGAATCGATTTTAATAAAGTTATATTGTAAAAAAACATTCTCCCTACCCCATATATAACAAAGTGATACGCAAAACAGAAGCATGGATTATATAAATGAAATTAACGTAAGAAAATTGTCCATAAAAATAAAAATAATAATAACTTTATATACTAATATATAATATACATAAAATATATTCTTTTTATACAATATAATGTACATTTAAATCTATATTTAGATAGCAAATGTAATTATTTTTAGCTGGCCGGCCAAGAGGTTACTTAGAATTACAAGGTGAAGATTTTAAACTATTAATCCAATCTACAATAATATAATCAAACTAACTAAAGTTTTTCCATTTCATTTTCTTTATGTTATGGTGTTTACCATACATATAATTTGATCAAAGTCATTATGATAGAGTAATATATAACCTTGTCAAGTTATTGTACTCTATGCTTCTGTTGTTGCAAATTGTTCTAAGCATTTAATTGCTTTTATATTCGTCCAAATATGCACTAATTAAGCTGTTTTGTAAAGAGAAAATAGCATAAATGTACCAATGAAAATAAATTTAGCAGAACATGACATTTTGTTGTTATTAGCAAACCCAACCTAGTTTGACAAAAAAATGTTAATTTGTAACCTACAATAAAACAACAATCCTAAATAATTTTTGAATAGTGAAATGTGAATCTTTCACTTTTATAAATATTTTTGTCACTCGTGAGTTTGCCAAAAAAATCAAATCCAATTTTTAATAATTCATGCAATTAGAGATGTGAATGATAAAAGTGTACTCAAAGGTCTCGTATTATATCATCGTTCACCTCATTAAAGGCAATTGATGTTTAATTCGATTTTCAAATGTATAATTATGGTTTATTTTGATTGTGTGACATCGTATTCTCTTGGAAGCATCTTGAGCAGCTTAAACGTCAATTTTGAAGGTGTTTGAAGATGATTTGAGGTAAATTTGGGCTGATCTTTGTATTGAAAATTTGAGACGGAAGATATATCTCCTAATGTATATTTATATATATTCTTATATACCAATGTGTATCCTCTTTATATGCTTGTATATCATGTATATCGTGTATATTCATATGTGTTAGATAGATTATATACAACGTGAATATTGCAATAACATTCTTTGAGTATGATTTTTTAGTCTAAACCAGTTCAAAACTGATTTTTCAAATGCCAAAAATTATTTTTGCTAAAAGTCTATAATATTACGTACAACTATCAATTTTCTAACTATATATATATATGAACCATTTGCTTTTTAAAACATGAACAAATGAATCTTGAATAATTTTTTTTGCGAGATAAAATTCTTAAAAAAGATTATACAATATAGTCAATGATAGATAGGCAAGAGAAAAATTGAAGGAAATAGCTTGTTTATCAATCATATTATAGTTCATCAATGATAGTTTTTTGTTTTTCTTAAAATATAGAGACAATTTTT
>JAJOOR010019700.1:0-19143 GCA_036250505.1 Solanum acaule | reverse complement strand
GTTGCATTTATTGGGTATTCTCTTCTTGTTGCTATATTGCGAGCCTTTAATGTGAGAGATGAGGCATCAAGGGTAATGATTGCTGCTCCCATTGTTGCGTTTGTGACAACCCATATCTTGTATCTGAACTTTTATCAACTCGACTATGGTATGTCCCCTTCCTGCAGCATGACTTTCTTTCTGTTGAACAATGCATGATTTTCATCAAGCGTACCTTATTTCCTTCTAGGCCTAGAAACAATACATCAACTCCTTGGATGATTGTAGCACCATTAGTCCAATTTCCTCTAGATCTTAATAATTTTCAGCTTCTGCAGTATATGAGAAATGCAAAAACTTGGTAAAGTAACTTCCTATAGTTTCTCTCTATAAAGACATAATCAAGTGGATCGATCATTATTAGGGAGGAGGCTGTAGATGTGGGTAGATAATTAAATTTACTTTCAAGTTATTATGCATGTCCATTGGATGGGAGTAAAGATGTAGATTGCAATGAATGGATCTTAGGAAAGGTAAAATGTTGCTTGTTATTTTGAATCCAGTCTGCCTTGATGAGGTTGAGCGCCTTTTCCTAATGGCATTGTGTAAGATATCAAATAGGTGATTTGTGGGGTGTCAACCACTATGAAGGTGAAACAAAGCTAACAAACAATTCTCTAAAAATCTATTAGAACTGACCATATTAGGCTATCTACTTTACCTACCTCCTTTGATCTTAGTTCAATTTGTGATTCCTGAAGATTTGGTCCTAAGGGGTGGAAAATGGGCAGTTTGAGCTGAATTTGGGAGGGACAAAATGGATTGTACCGATAAATGGGTCCCTACTCAACCCTGCCTAAAAGTTTCTATAAGATTCGATGGGTTAAGGTGGATTGAATAATGGGTCATAATCCAACCTACCCATCTCTTACCAAGTTTTAATTTTCTTTATTTATTTTTTATAATTTATTTAACTATCAAAATGAAGGAAAACTTCTTTATTACAACTATGTATAACATATCTAACAATTTTTTTTTATTTATTTAAATATTTTAGCAAGATTTATCATGGGTCAATTTGGGCTAATGCGTATCCCAAATTAAGCCAACTTTTAGATGGGCTGAATTTGGTGCGGCCTAGATGGGCTGAGTTAATAAATGGGTCAATTTAAATATTTTGTTTCCTGGAGTTTACTTGAGGTTATTTTGTATTTCCTTTGGGATATTAAGTAAAGAGTGACACAAAAATGATAAAGAATGGATATAGAAGAACAAAATGCATCTTAGAGAATCCAGTTTGACTTGATGAGGATGGTGTCACATGATTATCTTGCCCAAGGACCAAAGATATGTGCAAATAGTTTTTATCATATATATTCAGTCACTAGTGAAACAAAATAGAAATAACTCTAAACAAGAAAAAGTAGACCTAATTCAATTTGTTCTTTAGTCATTTAACAGTTATTGAATCTATGAGTTGAATGTTCAATTACTATGTTGTTCGACCATAGAAATTACTGATTATGTTTAAGTGGTAGCTCTATATGTCATGAACTTGTTACATGATACGAGGTGTGGAAGTTGAAGGTTCTAGATTATCTTGCAGGATTAAACATCAAAGTCTGTGTTGCTATGACCATGCTGCAGTTCATTTTATGGGTTGTCTGGGCAGGTTTTACTCGTCATCCATCACGCTGGAAGTTGTGGCTTGTGGTGGCTGGTGGAATCCTTTCCACACTCATTAAGATATATGACTTTCCTCCATATATGGGATATGTAGATGCCGATGCTTTATGGCACGCTATGTCCATTCCTCTCACCTACTTGTGGTGGAGTTTCGTAAGGGATGACAGTCAATTTGGAACAACAACTCTCACCAAGAAAGCACAGTAGAATGAGAAGCATGTTGTATTCAGGTCTTACGTAGTTTTTGGTTGGTTGTTTTTTCTTGCATGTACGCGTTTCATGGAAATGCTTAGCGGCCATGCGAGTTTCTGTTTTTCCGACTTCAATAGGTCTAGTTCAAATGCATATTGTTTTTATTTCCACAGTTTTTCCCTATGGTCTTGTAAAACACATCTGAAAGTTATAATGTACTTATGTGATTTGTAGTTTGTATTCTCTACATTTATTCAGGGAGAAGTTCTTACTGTACCTTGGGCATAACACAGTCGTTTTAAGCTCCTTGGAGTGTAAATGGTGCTGGGGTTTGTGTCAATTTTTGAGTTCCAATAGTGTTTGTTGGTGTATATGCATTTTATTATTAAAATAAAATATTAAGTACATATCTTAGTGGATATAAATTTTGGTAAAATATAATTATTAGTTCTTGTAACTTATATGACCATTAGTTTTTATAATTCTCATGGTCATTAGTTTCTTGTAACTTATATGACCATTAGTTTCTTATTACTTATGTAACATCTATCACATTTATCTATGCATATTACTATCCATCATTCTACCTATTGATTATATGGAAGACTTCTTCATCTATAAATAGTGGTGTTTCTTCCTTTGTGAAGTATCTCAAAAAAGATGAGAAATGTAATATTATAGTGTATAGTAGTGAGAGAGAGAATTGAGACACAGAAAATATTCTAAGTCTTCAATTGTATTCACTATACAAAATAGAGTAATTATGTAACATCTCGCAACTAGAAAGAAGTTTAAAATCTGGAAATAGTTATTTTTGGAAAGTATAAGGAAATCTGGAAAATATTAAGTTAAAGTGAGTTTTTGGTCAACTTCAAACGACCATAACTCCTAGCTCAGGATGAGTTAGGTGTAGTTCCAGATATGATTGGAAAGCTCTTGGAATGATCTTTCCAACGCCGTTAAGTTTGCGTGATTCCGAGTTCGTATGAGTGAGTTATGTCCTTTGGAAGTTGGGCTGTTCGAATAAGGAAATGCCCAATCCGGATTTTGAAGGGTAGTTTGGTCTTTTCCTTACCCAATTAATTAATTCCGTTTTGAATAAAAATAGTTGGGATCAAAACTGAGTTAGTTCAGTTTTCACTTTTGAGAAATAGAGTTAGGGCTTTTGGAGAAAGAATGCAAGAGAAAGGAGAAGAGGAAAAGCAAGATTCGCCAAGATCGTCGAAGTTTAGCTTGTGGATTTCGTCAGGGGTGATCCCTACAAGGTATGTGAGATCACATAGTGTTGGGTTAGTTCACCCACGCACCAAGCATGTTAAATTCAGCGTATTTTCGTCCTAAAAAGATTGAGAAATTAATGTTCTTGATAGTTGTTCTTGAATTGATTTCGTTCTTGAATATGAGTTGGGATTAAGGAGTTTCTTGATGATTAAGTGTTGCTTCCTTGAGTTGTTTGAGTTAGATTTTGTGTATATGATTTGGGTACATGAATCTAAGGTGAATTTGGGAAAAAGAATCAGATTGAAACGATTTAGGATAAAAAAACGAGTTGAAAAACTCGTCAGACGCACCTAGGGAGGGCCAGGCGCGTCGCACCCCATAGCGCCAGGAGGCTGGGAAAACAAGCCCCAGTAAGTTGGGGACTGGCGCGGCGCGCCAGGAACGCGCCCGGATCGGCGTTTTTCACCAGTTTTTCGTCGTTAGCCTATTTAAGTTATTCTAAAGTGTCCTAACACTTTCCATTGATTCTAACTACTCTAAATGACTTCTAAACACCTAGAAATCACCCATAAACATGAATCATAACCTTGAATCCATAAATTCAAATTCAAGGAAAGTCAAAAGCCAAGTCTAGGAAGTTTTCAGAGTCTTTTCAAGAAATCTTTTGCAAATGCTTTTAACCTTGTTTTAAGACTTAAAGTTCAAGTTGAGTAAAGAGTAAAAAGTATAGATTGAAGTTCATTTCTTCAAAAGTATATGGGGACTAAATATTCCAAAGAGATTTTAAATGATTTCACATTTAAATAAGATCGGAAACTAAGATTTCCAAAGAGCCTTCAGTCTAGTTTTCAGAAAAAGTAATTGCTTTCTAAATGAAGCAAGAGGGAAAACTTTGATTTCCAAGATAGCATTTGAGCTAAGTTTTGAGCACTAATCTCAAATCACAGAAGAAGTATGTTTTAAACATAAGAGCTAGTATATTTTGGGAGTAGTGTTGAGCACTGAATTGGGGGCGAGCATGAGTTCAGATAACTCACGTCTCCATAAAACCATGTAGCCACCATGGATAGAAAAAGGTCATACTTTTTAGATGAACCCTTTTCACAATAGACTAGTGGATCCACTTAGTAGTTCATGTCATATACCTTTGGCAGGGTATAAGATGCGCTGGCAGCGTGAGGTAGATCGTTGTATCATCACTATAGCTCTTATGTGATGGTTGTCGGTTAGAGAAACTCCCACAAAAGTTATTGTATTTTTATATACATCAGTTTATTGTATTTTTACATACATTTCAGAGTTGTTGTATCCTTGTATATACACAGAGTTGACATCATGTTTTAAAACAACTTTTCTTTATATTGCATTTGTTTTGAACTGCTTTATATTGAAATGAGTTCAGTAAGTATTCATGAGTTGAGAAGAGTCAAGGTAAGTGTTTCTTTCAAATTCCCTTTCAAGCATATGTTTGTTAGCATTCCAACTCGCATACTCGTACATTCAATGTACTGATGCCAGTTGGCCTGCATCTTCTTATGATGCAGACACATGTAACTAGGATCGGCATCCGGCGCATCGTTGATCCAGTGAGCAGTTCAGAGTCTATTGGGGAGCCTCTTTACATTCCAGAGGACTCCTTTTTATTGCTTTCTAGTTAGTCCATTAGGATGTTGTGGGGTTGTCCCAACATCCATCTCAGTTGTTTTAGAGGTTTCATAGATAGTCAGATGTTAGTCTTCTGAGTCTTTTCATTATCATTTCTTATTGTTAAGACTTGGGTTGTCACGTTTGGCCAAGTTGAATGTTTAATCTTTAAAGCATTCTCAGTTATTTTATTATTCAGTTCAGTTTAGTTCATTGATCATTATAGCTATGAATATTGTCTTCCGCTGAGTTAAGTAAGCCAGGTCAAGGGTTCGCTTGGGGCCAACAAAGGTCTTCGAGTGTCAGCCACGTCCAGGGTGTAGGCTCGGGGTGTGACAAATTATATGTTGAAGTAAGGTGTTCTTTTGTAGAGCTTTGGACTTTTCAACTAATTCAGAGTTGTTTAAGTTGTACGACGTTGGGTTGTTGTATCCTGGAGGGGACAAGTCTAGAGACATACTGCTGGATCGGTGCAGATTATGCTGCAGTGGGTTTAAATCTCGTTAAAGAGAGCGAGATATCCGTGCCTCAACCTTATTTATTCATGTTTTGTTCATTTTATTTTCAACTGTAATTTATTGTATTTGTGGTATATATTACACCAACAATTTTAAGGAGACTCATATTTTGTTACAGTTTGAAAAAGTGTGGATATCAAGATAGGGATTTCAACATAATTCCGCTTAACATTGCTCTCTTCAAGAGATGGAAGAGAAGAGATGTACAGTTAAATATTTTTCTACTTGCTCAATTCAAGCGGAGAAAAGGTATAGAAAAAAAACTTTTTTACCTAATATTTTTTCATGAATAAAGTGATACTACTTTTCATGAAAAAAAAGATATTTAAATTCTTAAAATAGTGGAGGTTTATGAAATGAGAAAAAAATCATTGTGAAATTGTGATTTCTTGCATCTTTGAGAAATGCTCTAAAAAGGAGTATTATAAGTGCATATATTTTGGAATAAATCACATGTTATTGTTTAGTTATAATGAGTTGACTTTTGGCTCTAACATGAGAGTTATAAATAAATTATGAAAACATGTTGAGTAGTCATTTTGACATGATATATTTTGGTGAGATAAATTTTATTCTGGGAATAAAAATATCAAATATGTGATGAAATTTTTCTTGTGAAGTCACATTATGTTGAAAAAATTGTGAAATACAATTTTGTTGGTTGTGTGAGTCTTGCAACTCCTTTTGGTTCAATTGTATGAAAAATATGTGACAAATAAAAAAAAGAGTTTTCTAGCCTAATAAAAATAGGGAAAATTACGCGGTTAACCAAACTTATACTATTTAATTAGTTATCATAGTTATAGTTTGCTCTAATTACCACTCACGATTATCATTAACCATTAATTACGTGGGCTGGCTTCAAGTTTGTATAATTAGTCACGATTGTATAATTTGCCACATTTGTATAATTCGCAACTAACAATTCTTCGTTTGATTTATATTTGTATACGATGGTTTGTATTTGTATATGACGATGATTTCCTTTGGTTTTTCAGTTTTATCACCATATACATTCAAATTTTTTTTGTATAACTTTTGAAAGTTTGTATAACGTGTAGTTTTTGAATTTTATATAATATAATTTATATAATGTAATTTGTATAACTATTTAAAGTTCATATGTTTATGTTTTTATCAATTAGTTATTTCGAGTTTTATCATATTTGTATAATTTCAAACTTTGTATTACTCGATTATACAAAAACACGCGAATTATACAACCGTACCCGCGAATTATACAAACGAAATGCGAATTATACAAATTATCTCCCTCTCTCGCTCTCCTCTCTCCTCCCTCTCTCAATCTTGCTCGCCTCTCTCATTCCTCTCCCAATCTCGCTCGCCTCTCTCCTCCTTCTCCCAATCCCGCTTGCATTTTTTTCTCTCTCTCCCAATCTCGCTTGCCAGATATACAAATACATATGTATATTAGTTACATATATACAATTATTTTGACAGATATACATATACAATTCGCCTCTCTACACTCTCTGCACTCTCTCGCTCACCTCTCTCCTCCCTTTCCCAATCTCGCTCGCCAGTCTCCTCCCTATAACATGTAGCTACGAATTGTAATTAGCAAACTATAGTTATTAATTATGGAGCGTAATTAAGCTATTTTTGAGTGGTTATATGTGAAAGTTCCCATAAAAATATGAGCTATGTGACTAACAACCTGACTTGATATTGTGTTTGCAGAAAAAAAGTAATTATCAGGTACAAGCAAACCATACGAGAAAAACTTGGTGCTATTTGTTGGAAATGAGAAAAGCAAATTATATTGTTTGCAAACTCTACTATGGAGATTGAAGTAAAAAATTTAAGCTTCAACTAGTGAAAAAGTGAATTGATTTTACTATATCAAACACTTTATTTTGAGAAATTATTTTTTCTAATTTTGATTAATTATGATAGCACCAATCTAATTAGTAGAGTACAAAATCGTTATTAAAACGATAAATTCAGACTCATGAGGAGAAAACACAATATTGTGAGATCATATTGATCAATGGTATAGCATAAATATTAATTGTGTTAAATCTTGTAGATTCATAGACTAAGGCCTTAACAAGATAAAGGGTCTGAAGCACATCGAGGGGGATGAAATTGAAGCTCGTAGATTTCAGAGTCATATATGAGGAAACCCAACTAGGGGACTAGAAATCCTATAACCAGGTTCAATGGAAGAACGAATCATATGATGACTAGTTGTGAAATGCAATATTATTTATTTTATTCAATCCATATGATGTAAGTGCATTTTATCCTATAATGATTTGTGGAGATTGAGTCTTTGAACTCTTGATGAATTTTTGTATCTGGTATGACTAGGGTGTCAAATTATAGGAGCACCCTTGACAAATTTCACCTATATGAGTGTGAGAGTAGGTCGCTTTCTATGAGAATTGACTTGTTCTCAAAAACACTCGTGAAAATCGGGATAACACAAGAGTGTAATGTGTTTGTTATTAAAGCTTATGTCAACACCTTGATTATTGTGTGTAAGCAGTGATACTTTATTTCTCTTAAGCAGTCATAGATTAAGTCTGAGACCACTACTGACTCTGGAGTAGGTTCAATGTAGAGCACACCTTCATTATGCATAATAGTCCCCCTTCAACTAAATTGGCGAACCCTCTTATTTTAATATTCAAATGAGTAGGGAAATGTTGGTGTAGATGCATTTTATTATTGAAATAAAATATTAAATGCATATCTTAATGGGTATAATTAAATTGTGGTAAATGATAACTATTAGTTCTTGTAACTTATATGACCATTAGTTCTTGTAACTTATATGACCATTAGTTCTTATAACTCTTATGGTCATTAGTTTCTTGTAACTCATATGACCATTAATTTCTTATAACTTGTGTAACATCTATCACATTTATCTACCCACATTACCACCCCTATTCTACCTATTGATTATATAGAAGACTTCTTCAGCTATAAATAGTGGTGTTTCTTCCTTTGTGAAGTATCTCAAGAAAGATGAGAAGTTTAATATTATAGTGTGTAG
The DNA here is from genome assembly GCA_036250505.1 of Solanum acaule. Lineage (NCBI taxonomy): Eukaryota > Viridiplantae > Streptophyta > Magnoliopsida > Solanales > Solanaceae > Solanum > Solanum acaule. The sequence goes on along the minus strand of JAJOOR010019700.1, from coordinate 10,878 downwards.
TAGTGAAAGAGAGAATTGAGACAGAAAATATTCCAAGTCTTCAACTATATTCACTATACAAAAGAGAGTAATTATATGTTGAAGGAAGATGTTCTTTTGTGGAGCTTTGGACTTTTCAACTAATCCAGAGTTGTTTGAGTTGTATGACGTTGTTGGGTTGTTGTATCTTGGAGGGGACAAGTCAAGAGACATTGTTGGATCGGTGTAGATTATACCGCAGTGGACTTAAATCTCCTAAAAGAGAGCGAGAAATCTGCGTCTCAGCCTAAAGATTTATTTATTCTATTTTTGTTCATTTTATTTTCAACTGTAATTTATTATATTTGTGGTATATTACACCAATCGTGCTTATAACATATATATTTAATTGGGTGTGTTGCTTATGGCATGGGATTGCATATAATGTCTGACTTGACATAGAGTTTAAAAGTGGAAAAAAAATTTAATACTTGTGCTTTAAAACAAATCATAAATATTTTGTGATTATAAAACTTTTCAATTTTTCTTGATTAATAAGTGATAAATATGTCACTTCAAAATGACATTATCTAACATGGAGTTTAGGAAGAATGCAAGATATATATAAGTGGAGGAGGTTGACCTATGAAACGCGTGGACAGGGATTCTGATATTGATTAATGGGCAACATCTTTTTTGGGTCCCCACTTCTTCTCCTCCTAGATTTTATTGTATAAATTATGTCCACTTAATGGACACTACTAGAAAGTAGAAACTCAAACTGTTACTACTTTGGTAGGGGGGGGGGGGGAATTATGCTTTTCGTAAAATTAGATATTTTATATATTGATTGATTTTTAAAAATTGATAGAATAATATTTATTAGCATTCATCATATAAGAAGGTTAAATGATGCACTTGATTGAATGATGAATTATTGACTTAAGGGATTGGGAGTCAATTATTACTTAGAACATCGAATCCAAAACAATTTAGGACTAATTTTGCAATGACGATAAAAAATTTCTTATGTTAAAAGAATTAAAAAATTATATATATAAGAATAGTTGTTTTTTTGCCTTATTTGTGCAGTATGGTCTCCCACCGAAGGTCCCTTCCTTGGTTGTGGCTCCATTGGTGATTCCTAAGGGATGAGCAGAGCTATTTAGTACGGTTGTTGAATGTTGATGGAGTACTTCATGAAATAGTCGAGATTTATTTAAATTCATTGGACTTTTAGAAAAAAGATAAAGAAGCAAAAAGGAAAAGGTCCCACTGAACTTGAATATTATTTGTAAAACTTATAATGTATTTTTGTCACGATCTGAAAATGAACGTGATGACACTTGTCTATTCCCATCAAGACAAGTTAGTCTCAATCCAACAAAACGAAAGAAATGCAGAATTATAAAGCAAGGACAAGATAAAGTGGAAAACTTATTATTTTTCTATTAAAACCCCCAAAATCTGATTGTCACGTGTACAAGCCACTAAATACAAAAATATGGAATTGAAATAATTACAAGTCTTAGTCTTTGTTTCTCAAATAGAACAAAACATAAATGAAAAGGAAAAAGAGGGTCCGTCGGGATGACAAGCAACTACCTCTTCTCAGAAAGTGAGAAGAAGAGCAATTATGCTATACCAGGCTCGGAACCTACACAAGTATAAAAACAAGGAGTGAGTACAAACAAAACGGTACAGAACAAGCAACCTATTCAAATCAAGAAAATAGCTAGAAATCGAATACCCTTTTCATTCCAATTGAACCACCTCAAAAAACAACCTGCATATAAATCAATCCAACCTAATGAATCTACAGTACACAACACACAAGGCTCAATAATCACAGTTCAATAGTCACAATTCAGCAAATCAAACGCATCAAGTAAGTTAATCTCAATTTCAAGTAGATCAATCACACGTAACAAGTACATTAAACTCAATTAATAAGCAAAAGCGACCTAGGGTTCGCAAAAGCAAACCCCGCAAAAAGGGTGTCTCTTGGAAAAGCGAAGCCTTCTTCACTTTTGCGAGGGCGCTAAGGCGAAGAGGCTCTCGCTTCTACGAAGGTCGCTTAAGCGACTAGCCTTTTCAAAAGTGAGGCCTACATACACCTAGCAAACACAACCAACTCTTAACTCATCGAAAGGACCATCGGGATTTGTTCGAAATCTTGTACACACAAATCATATATGCAAATCAATTATACTCGACGTTTCGGACTCAACGGAACCTTCGAAACATGAATCTGAGATCTCCTTGACCCAACATCCATGACAACCATAAGAAACTAACTCAACGCCTAAAAAGGCTAAACCAAGTTCGGGACCTCTCAAAAATCAACCAAGACCTCACCTAGGCCTAAAATCATCCCCCAAATCTAGCAGAACTCTCGAAATTCTGATCCGAGCCTCTGAATCTTAAATGTTGACCAAAGTCAATTCAAAGGCTTAATTTTCACAATTTCACAACTTTGGACCTCAAATCCTCAAAATGGCTCTGAATCTGAAACCGACAACTCTCACAAACTGGATTCCACATTTTGGGATTGATGGAATCGACAAAATTCCATTTCGACACTCGAGACTCCAAAAGACCACGAAAACCACTTTCTTAACTTAACCTTTCAAACTCAAAACTTACAACATTCACAACTTTAAACCCAAAGTTCAAAACCAACTTTCAAAACTCAATCATAAAAGACTCGGAGTTGATATCAAAAGTGACAAAACGATAAATTTACGAAACTTTCCAAAAAATGACCGACCGGATCATTACAATTTTACAAAATTACATTGAATTATAATATGCTTTTCACCAATCAAAAGAAAGAAAGAATAATCATGTTCTGTTACTAATATTTGGGGTTAATTTCTTTTCCACATTCTATCGTACACTATTTAGGCACTAAATGATAGTACGCACATTGATTTGTTTATGTGCCATTATAAGCTTTCCTCTTTAAGGCACTTAAGGGGAAAAGCCAAGCAATTGAGTGTTTTCCAAAAGAGAGAATGACCTTCCTAATATATGCGTTATGAATACCCGACATCCTTCATTTTAAAATAGTTAATACACATATTGGAGCCTTTTTGAGTAAATAGAGAGTACATATATTATTGTTAGAATAAGTCTTAACTTTAATTACGACATGTCCAATGCAATGAACTTGAGTACTAACTATATTAGACTATTAATTTTGTCCTCTTGCACTTTGTTTATTCAATTCAACTACAATTTTTCTCTTTTCTTTTCTTTCTTGTTTCTATGGTGAATACTTAGGGGTGGAGCTAAAAATCAACGTATAGATTCGATCGAATGCAACAAATTTGGTTCAAATTTTATATTGATCTTAATTAAGAATTTATTTAATAGATGTCAAGAACTTTCATGTTAAGAAGATGAAAGTTTCAAAAATGAGGATGCTGAAATAGATGTGCGGGCTTATTAGGAGAGATCAAATTTAGAAATTAAGATATGCGGGACAAGGTGGAGCTAGTGACTTAGGTGGAGGACACAAGATGCGGGAAGTAAGACTGATATAGTTCTGGACATTTGAAGAGGAGATGCACGAATGGCCAATGTAGAGGTGTGAGAGATTGACTATGAATTGTTTTAGGAGAGGTAGAGGTAAGTCGTAGGTCGAAGAAGTATTGAAGAGAGTTGATTAGACAGGACATGACGATTTCAGTTTATCGAGGATATGACATTAGATAGTAGGCTATGGAAGAAACAAATTAGGATAAAAAATTAGTAAACAGTTGAGTGTTGTCTCAATTATTCATACATACTAGCTAGTACTTGTAGTATTATAATTGTTGTTACTTGTTTTTCCATTTGTAGTACATTTATCGCTTCTTGTACTTCAATCATAGTAGTTATTGTTCCTTTTTCTTTCCACGATGTTTTGTTATACTATCTTTAGTATTTTTTCGTGACTTCTTCACTTCTGTTATTTCTTTTTTTGAAATGTTGTGATATGCTTTTCTTGAGCCAAGGGTTTCTCGAATACAACTTCACTACCTCCTAAGGTATTAAGGGTAAGATCTATGTACACTACCTTCCTCATGCCTCATATTACACTGGGTATATTGTTGTTGTAAATATAAATCATACTTTTAGAATCCAATAACATAAAAGGGGCTTGAATTCTATATTCATAAATTTCAAATCTTGAACCGTGATTTTGTTTTTTAGGTTCTCACAATTTCCATTTCCTCTAAACCTAATTTGAACCAGTTTTCGGGTTGATTAAAGAAAACTGATAATCAAAATTTACCAATTTTGGTTAATACGACAAAATAAGATTTTATTTCAAGGTAGGCCAAAGTCTCCCACCAATATAACATAACTAGGAAAATGGGAAGTTGATGTTGTCCCATCCAAAGAAGAAAAAGAATAATGATATCTTTCTGTTCTCTCTTTCTTTTTAATTTATTGGTGATCATGTTCTAATAGAATTTACTCTATATCATGAGCAACAAAAGTTACTAGTCTCCATCATTTATAATTTTAAAGGTGTACTAAACCCTTGTTTATTTATGGTGCTTTGTAGGTAAGAGTTGAGTTTTAATGATGTGTTGAGAGAAGTGACATATCCTTAATTACAAAATAAAATGTTTATGGTACTAAATCTTTCATGTTTCAAATAAGGTTGTGTGCACGCGTTAGAAGGTGTTTGAGGAAGCATATAAGTTACGTTGATTTGACATGCTTATATTGAGTGGTACGCGTTTGTCATAATATATTATTACTTCTCAATAGTGAAGTGAATGTATTATGTATATATATATATATCTCTCTATATATATATATTTTAATTTGACCTCATTTCATGTTTATGTTTGGATTTTCACATTTAAGCACATAAAATTTGTATAAAGTTAAACAAGTAGACACATGAGTCCTACGTGACATAATACACGTAGGACATCATGTATGATATAAATTACCATTTAGGATGCTACATAGAATGCATGTGTCTATTTATTTAAATTTATACAAGTTTAAGTGTCTATTTGTGCATATCCAAAATTGAAGGACATAAATGTGAACTGAGACCAAATTGAAAGACATATTTATGTATATATAATCATTTTTCTTGATGCTTCTACAAAAAATCTTTTATTTATTTATTAGTTTATTATTACACTAAATAATATTTTTAAAATCTAAAATAAATTATTTTTAACCATAAAGGTTGTACATTTTGTTAATAATCCTTCAAGATTTTTTTTAATCGTTTCAACATTATATATGTTTTTTTTTCTTTCACATAAGTAGATTTATTCTTGTTTTCTTATGTGAAGTTGTGAACAAGGAAATTAATTTCGAGAATGTTTACTCATTAAAATATTTTTAAAATGTTAAGTTGTAAACTGAAATATAAATAAAATTGAAGGAGTATTCATACATATAAATACTTTGAATTTAATACTATTTTTTTTTTAAAAAAAATACTTCAAATAATAACATTACAATAATTCAAAGTTCTTTATAAAAGTAACTCTAAATATTTTACAAGCCTTGTCAAGTTCTTAAAATTTATATGATGGCAATGTAACAAACATTTCATTTGATCAAGATTGTGACTACATTAAATATTCTCTTTGAATATTCTAAACGTAACATTTCTGCTAACTAGTCCTTTTCAGTTTATGATATCCATTATGTACAATTTTGGAAGGAAGAGCGCTTTATCCTTTATAAATTCCCTTAATTGGTACTACTAGTACTAGCGGTATTTAAAAAAAGAAAGCTACACACCAATTGTCTTTTAAGTAAAAGCTAAAGGGGACCAAAAGACATTTACATGAAAGGTAAACCTCAAGAATTAGAGTTAACCTTTCATATTTCTATTCCAATTTCAATTCCCAATTGATTAGAATAAGAAATGTATTATGCTAGAATAAAGTAGTCAATAGTCTTGATCATTGATGACCAAACACTAGAATATTGTCATTTGGTTTATTCATCAATTAAAGGCTAAAGTTATAAGCGGCTCTTTAAATTTCTTTTCCGTTTTTTTTACTATGACACTAAAAAGTAGATATATTCCTATTAAACCCATATGTTACTAAAAAAAAACAATCATATTAGACACTTCTCGCTACATACAACAATATGTGTAATGCTTCGCGTAAAAGACTCAAGTGGCGAAAATCTAGACGAGCTCAACATTGATAGACGTTAAAAATTACTAAAAACACTAAAAATTGAGAGCCAAAATCAATAGACGAACTCAAAATTTAAAAGACTCGAGTGGAGACAGTGGTAAAAACTTGCATATAAAGAGCTTCAAGACTTAATTTTTTGCACTACATAGTTTCGAAATTTTAGTCGGAAAAATAAAAGAAAATTGTATAAAATTTTATCCAAATGCTCTCAAATTTCATATTCAACACTATTTTAAACAAAATCCATTAGAAAATTTGTCCAATTTCATAACAATTTTTTTTTAATAGAAGAAAGCTCGGGATTATAAATTGTCGGGGGGGAAGGGGGGGATTTTCAGCTCTGATACTAATTTGATGTGAAATGTGATTAAAAATTCAAAGAAATTGAAGATGGATTATTCAACCTCACATGAATATCATGAATAATTATATAAAATAATTAAAGAATATGAAGATTAAAAGAATTGTTGGGGGTAAACACAAAAACCTAATCAATTCATTACCTAGATATATGAAAATGTAATCAATAATTTTAAATTTAGGATATGAAAAAAAAAATATATTAATCTAAAACTGAAATTATATATGTAATCAATTAACTCAAAGAGAATCTAGAATCTAGTTAGATTAACATTCCAATATGAGATATCATCCAAAGGGAGAAAGAGATATGAATTCATACATGAATTATTATGGAGCTTTTGGATTTCTAATTGTCTTGAGCCTTGTAATCTATTCTTTAAATATCAGCGTAAGTATATTATGGAGCTTGAAGTTTGAAAAGAAGCCTCCAATTTCATAATGATCATCTCATATCCCATCAATTTTACTCTGCTAATAATTTATCAGAATTCTCGCTGCTCTATTTTTTATAAAAATAATAAAAATTGAGGGACAAATCTATAGATGACCTCGATTTTTGGCCTAAAATCAGTCCAAAATCGATGAACTCGATGGGTCAATTTAAGAAAATCGACAATCTTCCTGGATTAAAACTGAAGGACATCCATCAATTTTATTAGTACTTGTTATGACATTGAGCAATTCTACCACCAGACCACACATTTTTTTTGATAAACTAGTTGCTTTTAATTTATACTCAACTGCGATTTTGCACTTAAAAAAATTGGTGGAGTCATTCGATTTCCATAAAAGAAATTAAAAATTGAGGGATTGCGTTTTTCTTAAAAGAATATTTTTCTTAATTTTCACACATTTTTACCAGAAAATCAATGGACGTCCACCAATTTTTTTTTAAGTCTGTTGATTTTTTATTTTATTTTAAAAAAAAAAACACATAAAAAAACTACGCAATCCGTTGATTTTGTACAATTTTTTTATTGTGTTGTCACCTCTAAATTCATGTTCCCACAATTTTCTGACCCTGCGATGGGTGCCAAATAGTCACTCTTAAAAAGGTACAATCAAATTTTTATATGTATTTTATGAAAATATGTATTAAATTGGTCTGATAATAGAAATATAAAGAAAAAGTTTATAACAACTAATGATAAATGATTAACATATATACCAATAATGAATTTAAAAAGGTATAGGATTTTGGTAGTGAGTCTCATAAGAAAATTCTTAATCGTAGAATGATGAAACCCAAAATAACTTTGAGTACGAAGAGTTCTCTTTATTAAGCTTGTGAATCCTTGATTTAACTACCAATTAATTTCGTGTATTATCCTACACACCAATATAATTTATTATTCGATGCTTTTATAAATAGTGAAAAAATTATAATAAAGACAAGTGAAATTTTAGCCCCTATTCATCTAAAGGATAACTTTCATATTTTAATTTATATATATATTTGGTACTTAACAAAATTCATATTTTCTTTGTTTTATTTATTTATCTTTTCTTGATAAGTTAAAAGTAACAAATAAAAATTTAAAATACTGAACAAATAAAAGTAAATGAAGAAAATAAATAAGAGAATATATATAATTTTAATTTGATGTTTAGTCAAATGCGTTTACCAAATATGCTTAATAACGTTGGTTATTAAGCCAACTATCAACACAAAATGTAATACTTTCTATGTCTCATTTTATGTGATGTAGTTTAACTCAACACAAAATTTAAAGAAAAAATATTTTTAAAACTTGCTATCTACAATAACCGATGAATATTTGTTATGAAATATAAAAATATATCATTATTTTTAGCACTAGCTAAAAAATGAGTGAATTATATAAATGGAAACAATAGAGTAACATAATCTATCATTTTCATTCATTAATACCATATATGTCAAAAAACGAGTAGGATTGGGCATTCTGACACATACATACAATATATTATTACTACACATAGTCAAACCTTCAGAACAAGCTCTCCTTGACCCCATATAATTAAATCTCTGGGTTGGAATTTATAAGACAAAATGATTCTAATTAGTTACCATTCCCTTATTGTCACAAGAAAAAAAGACTTCTCACCTATATAGAGAGTCCACACACCAACAAATATATGGGGTGTATATGTTACTCAAAACATGAAAACAATTTTCTTTGACTTCTTAAAAAAATGATTTTTTAGAAAGTCAAATTCATTGTTTTCAATAAAAGTAAAGTAACTTCTTGCTTCTTCTTCTTCTAAAACACATACTGTTTCTTGAAATCCAATGACATGTCCTTTCTAGAAACTACTGCTGAAAGGACTATTTGTTTTACCAAAATAAACACCATAACAAACAAAAACTTAATGCAAACCCCACTAACTTATAAATAGTGGTTCCGTTATTCTAGTTTCTGGACTGTACACAAGGGGGGGCCATATTTTACTCATACTTTTATGGGTAACTCCAAAGACTATCCGCATCAGAGTTTTCAGGTGATTCATCGTAAGAAGTTGATTGATGCATCCTTGGCGGGCTAACAAGCATTGCCTCTGCCATATCATCCAGCAATTTCGGCATTCCAAATATCTCTTCTTCATCCACAAACTCTTGCCCACCTCCCGCTGCTGCTGCTACTGCAGTACCTCCAGCTGTACTGATTTCTGACAAAGGAGGTGCTCTAACAGCAGCAGCATTTGCAGCCGCAGCACGAATATCTGCGGCTGACAGAGAAGCAGGGATAGGGTACGAGTATGCACAATCAGGAAAGTTTAATTGGGCATCAGGGCCTTTTAATGCCAAAGCTGCAACGTCATAAGCCACAGCTGCCATTTCGGGATTGGGGAATGTTCCTAACCATATACGTGTAGTCTTTCGAGGCTCACGAATTTCGGAGACCCATTTCCCATTCCTCTGTCGAATTCCTCTGAAATTCGGATGCCTACGAGGTGATAATAAGGTGCCTCCAGTGGGTGAAAGATTTTCTAAAGGAGGAGAATTGTCATTTGGGGAAACGTTAAAATGATAATCAGCCATGCAATAGATCAAAGTGGCACTGATACTGACTGACTTAGGTAGCTTTTTTTTTTTTTTGGATAGATATTGAAGATTGTGAAAGAGAAATTGGGCTATTTTAAGGATGAATTGTAAGCGTGGGAAAGTCGTGGCTTAGTTATTTGTTATTAGGAGTATAAAATAAACACCCCAAAAATGGAATTGTTTTTTGACATGTGGAGCGCACACGTAATTGGGGCAAGCTCATAACTTAGCTGTTAAATGCTCAGATTACTCTATTTATAATACACCCAATGTCGCATCAGGTGCAAACAATCGAAGCTTTTCAATTTCTAGTAGGCCCTGGGTGGTTCACGTTTTATTGTGAATTTTTTCTTTAAAAAAAGTAATTTTTGTTTTTAAAATAGTAAATGATATTTTTAAAAATTGACTAATTGTGTTTGGTAATACAAATAAGAGTTTTTTTTGACACTTGAGCCTAATTCAATCTCAAAAATTAGATCACGAGGAGAGATTTGTTTAAGTTCATATAAAGAGATCAATGTTTCATCTCTCTATTGATGCGAGACTTTTTAACAACATCCTATTATATTTCCATTTTAAAAAAAATTGAAGTTGAAGAAGATCGATTTATTTTTTGGTATACTTTTTGCAAAGGAGAGAAAATAACATTTTATTTGGAAAACTGATTATGAGCTATTTTTTCAAATTCGGAATCCAACATTAAATAGAATTTAAAATTTTTATAATTAAAAACTGATTTTTAAAGTTATGTAGGAAAACAAAGTGGGTGAGTCCTTTACTGCTATACTAGTCATCAGAATTTTTTGAGCAAATGATAGTAAAGAGAGAGCAAGTAGACACGTTATAGACACTTTATGAGTAGATACGTTTATTAATGTTGTCTCAAATTATTATCTAGGTCTTTCTTTGCTTGACTATTTTCAAAGTAGGGTCTTAATTTAAATAAAAAAAGATTTAAATAAAAAGGTATAGTCGAGGGCCCTACATAAATTCCCTCGTCTTGTTCAAATATTATATGGTAATATTAAGAGCAACTTTCACATATAGCAAACATAAAATTCATATTTGTATGCTATAGCAAAGTTTGCATAATTGCGCTCCATATCAAACATAAATATGTATATTTCGCTATACATATACAAAATAAAGCAATTGTATAATCTGTTTTGGTATACATATACAAAAAGATCAATTGTATAAAGTGAGAGAGGCGAGTGAGCGAGCGAGATCTGGGAGAGTGGCGAGCGAGATTTGGGAGAGGGGAACGAAAATATATGTATATATACAATTTTCACGCATTTTATACATTTACGTTTTTGTATAAAGTGAGAGAGGCGAGTGAGAGAGTGAGAT
>JAJOOR010019699.1:0-18616 GCA_036250505.1 Solanum acaule | reverse complement strand
CCCCCCCCCCCCCCCAAAATTCCTTCCAATTTAAGATCCTTTGGAAGATTCTAAGAGCAATTTTTGTGATTTGAATTCATCAAGTATCTTTTAATTGATTTTTTTCTCATTTTTATGAAGATTATATTTGTATACATCTATATTTTCATCTATTTGTATAGGGCTACAATTGAAGAATAACTTTTGTTTTCTCCATTACAATAACTATAATTATAATAAAAAAATAGTACGGGAAGAACATGAGCAAAAAGAAATTGAGGTTTGTGTGATTGTCAAATTTGTATATAGTAGAATACTGAAATACATAAATACTTGTATTGATATATTAACACAAGTTTAAATGGTGATTTGTGAATTCAAGTATATCTGGATACATAAGTAATCTATCTAATTTAAAAGATTAATTAGGCAATACAAGTATAATTGAATACATTAATACTATAATTTTATAAACAAATACCTGAGTTAACACCAAGCCTCAAGTATTACAGGAAAAACTTGATCAAAAAGAGATTAATGTTTGTTGGCTTTATCAATTTTTTATACAGCCGAATACTTACACATTTTGATACCTACACATTCTATTATTCTCCATTTTTCTTATTTCTAGGTTATCCAGTGTATCCATCTTTTGTTTAACAACAATGTATTCATAAGTACAGTTTATTGGTGTATTCAGTTTTTGTTTAACAATTGTGTAACCATTTTTTCATATTGTCATGTTCATATGCTAATTGTTATACTTTACCTTGTTTGATATATTAATACATTAAGTTTTTATAAATACTTGTATCTTTGATATATTAATACTTTAAGTTTTATAAATAGAGATACCAATTTGAATTCAAAGTATTCATATGTTGTACAATTAATACATTTTCCTTTTTTAATTCATTGTAAATAAATCAGTATTAGTGTATAAATAGAAAAATAAAAACATATAAAAAAATTGCTTAAGAAAAGACATAAATTATAGTCATTTTTTTTATAAATCACATACTTATAGCTATGGAACTTTAATAACCCTATAAATATAATTATTTCTGTAAGTTGCTCTTGGTCCGCATTTTCACAAGGAAAATTTGGTAACTTCTGTGGTAGCTATTGAAAGCTAAGAGGGGGGGGGGGGTGAATTAAAATTGTTTAGTCGACTTCTTGTGTGGAACAATCGACTCACCTGCAGTTTAGTATCACAGTATAAAATTTTAATTTTAATTCATGCTACTTCATGCTAACCTACCTTTGTTTCTATGGGTTGAGGCTCTCCTCACTGCAATATTCCTAATTAATAGACTGCCTTCCTCAATCCTAAAGATGGTGACTCCATTTGTTAAGTTGTATGGGGAACAACCTGATTACAACGGCCTAAAAGTGTTTGGGTGTACATGTTTTCCATATATCAAGAGTAGCAACAAGTTCAATCCAAAGACTTACCCTTGTGTGTTTATAGGGTACATCAGCTTACACAAAGGATATAGATGCTATCATCCCTCTACAAGGAGAGTTTACAACTTGGGTTTTATACCTTGTAAATCCTTTTAAGAAAAGGGAAATACTCGACCAAATTGGGTTTACCAACCTCGACCATGATGTTCCATACCAAATCCTTAAATTCCTTTGCAGAATTGGAAAATGGATCAATCAAATCTTAAGAGAAAATGGTGTTAGAAACCAAATTCAGTGAAGTCCTGAAAGATGCTCTGCCCATATTTACTACTTCACCAACTTTGTTACATATATGCTATTTTCCTGACAAAGGCAATTTAGTCATTTTGAGTATTACTCTACTTTCCTCCATGCTGCCGTTGTTTGTGCAATGTGTTGGGAGAGTTATAGAGTTTATAAGAGCCCATTGTGAGGACCCGTCATGTCATCACGCCATGTAAGTGTCACATGACACAAGTTGCTTCGGAGGTCTTACATAGGAAGAAGGCTACCCCATAGTGGAAGGTTCTAGAGACATGTGGAGAATTCCCATGAAAAATCCTAGAATTCCATGGATTTGAATGAAAGTCCTTGGAATCTTTTAACTATGTAGAGAATTCTAGGATAAGAGCTAATTAGTAAATATATAAAGACTTATATAACAATATTATTTACATATAAATCCCTAAATTAGAAGTATAAATATAGGGACAACCATTTGTAAATTCAACAAGAAAAAGCAAGGAATTCTTTCAAATCTTAAGTCGAGTTCAAGAATGCCTTCTTTCCCAACAACGTATCTATGAGGCGAAATAAAAATTTTGGGAGTTGAAGCAGACATGCAGCATACGAGCATATGTGAAGGAGTTTATCACCCTCACACTTTAAATTCCCAACCTCATAGATGGAGATATGTTGTTCCACTTCATGAATGGGCTGCAAAATTAGGCCAAGACGGAGTTGGAACGCCGACATGTTAGGACTATTGATGAAGCTATCACGCAGGTTCGAAACTTTGACATACTTTAAGTATGACAAGCATGATAGAGGCAGAGGAGATAAGAGGAAATTCTCTTGGCTCTTTCTTCAGTCCCTTAGTGGTCTAGTGTCAAAAAGGCTTACTTGAGCTTGCAAGACTGTGAAAAACTCGTGAGCGAGTTATCGAATCCCGCACGGTGTGCTTAGTAGAAGTCTAAGTCTGTGACACCACGCTCCCTATAACAACGACACCACTAAGTGTTCACATGTCATAGGACTACACGATGCCATTTACTTTGCTTCTTCCGTATTAATTCAATTGCCGCTAAATAATTCTGCGGCAATAACTTTATAGATAAGAGAAAAATCTAGGCATAATACAAATGTGTGCCCTTTAATTTGACCTCAGCTGATATTTACACCTTCCAACTTTGGTTGTGCACAAGTAAGCCCTTAAACTTGTATAAATTAAATAAGTAGACACATGTATTTTACATGATAAAATACATATAGAACTTCACGTAGGACACAAATTTTCATGTAGGATGCCACGTGCACATGGGAGATATGTGTCTATTTGTCAATTTTATACAAGTTAAAGTGTTTGTGTGTAACACCCCAATTTTTTTAAAGTTAAGACTCGAACCATTCTTCATTTGTGAATAAGATCATACCGGGTGATTCTTAAATTGTCCATATGTTTAAAGGTCAATTCTTTAGTTTGGAATGATTTTTTATATCAATAAAGGTCACTAGAATCTCCTAGCACAAAGATGAGTTGAAAGTATCCTTACCGATTAAGTTTTGATGTAAGATTCTACTTGGATCAACTTCAAATGACCATATCTCTTAGAATATAAAGAGTTACGTGACCCATAACCTATCAAATTAAAAGTATTTGAATCTTCTTTCCAACGCCACCAATTTCGCGTCAATTCGAGTTCCGAGTAAAGAGTTATGACCATTTTAGTAACCTGATACAGTGCAATGACGAATTAACCAACGGGAAAACATTAAAAATGATCGTTTTGTCTTTTTACCTCTAAGAAAACTCTGAACGAATTTCTTTACTAATTAAAGGCCCAAACCAATCAGATTTCATCTCTTAATCCCTCATTCTCTTCTCTCTAAAACCCTAAGACAAAACCCTAAAAGAAAATTAAAGCATAGGACTTCCATTCAAGATTTTTCTTCAAGGTAAGTCCTTCTCCAAGAATTTAATTCTTTCCAACTCAAATTTCTTCATACAATTATGAATCAGTAATGAAAATCCTAATTCTTGGCCATAGAGATTTCAAGAAACTAATTCAAGAATCTCAAGAAAGGTTTTCTTGATTGTTCTCCTTCAAGCTAGGGTTTCAAGGCTTCTAATCGAGTTATGCTTCAAGATTTTTCAAGAACCTTGTTCTTCCAGGTATGTAAGCTATCATAGTATTGGACTAGTTCATCGTCACGCCCTACATCTACTTTTAAATTAGTAAAATAGTAATCTAGGATTCTATCCCTAGATTTGAGTTTTCTTGAGATAAGTTGATTTTGAGTTCTTGAGTTCCTAATTCTTTTGAAATTCTATTCCTAATTATTGAATTTTTATATGTTATGCATTAAGATTCTTGAGTTGATTCGTTCATGTCTACATTTCAACATGAACCCTATGAATTGAGTATTCTTGAGATGAGTAGTATCGTTGAGTTCTTGAGTTCTGAGTATTGAGTTTTCTATATTGTTATGAGATCCTTGAGTTGAGTTGTTCATGTCTATATTTCAGCATGAACCCTATATTGAGTTATAAATTTTGAGAATCTTTTAAAGCCAACATTTTTTGTTTCAAACTGAGTTTTTGAGAAAGTAGGGAAGAGTTTGAGAAAGTGTTTTAAAACATGATTAGTATGACAGTAGAGTATGCCATCAATGTTTAAGCAGTATGGTATCTAGATATGCCATCAATGTTTATGCAGTATGACTTCCCGAGTCATAAATGATCAGATCACAATATCATTTTTGATATAGTTTTGAGAAAGAGTTTTAAAATATGAATTGAGTAAGAGTATAAGGGAACTAAGTATTCCCAAAGGTATCAATTTTTACATTGAGAAAATAGAAACTTTGATTTCTAAATGAGTTAATGATTTCAGAGATATTTCATAGCAGTTACCTCTTTTAAGAAGTTATTTTGAGTAATTACCTCAAAATAGAGAAAGAATATGTTTTATACATTTGAGCATGAGCATATCATTGAGATCAGTATTGAGCACCGATATAGGGATGAGTTCAGACAACTCAAAATCCTCATAAACCATGTCTGCCAACATGGGTAAGGGATCATACTTTTTAGATGAATTCTTATTGCCTAGTGGATCCACTTAGTTGAGGTGTCCTATATCCCGGCAAGGTATAAGACAGTTCTGGCAGTGTGGCCGAGACAATGTATCATTATGTAGCTCATAGTGATGAATGCCAGTTAGAGAATCTCCCAATAGAGTTAAAGTGTATTTTTATATATCACTTATTATGTTGAGTTCAGAGATGAGAAAATATTTTGTAAAGCTTTAAATGATTTAACTTCTTTATTTCTTTACATTCAACTTGAGTACATTTTGTTATCTATTGCAGTCCTTTCGTTCAGTTATTTATTATTCATCTATATTACATACTCGTACATTCAATGTACAGATGTCATTCGACCTACATCTTTTAATGATGCAGATACAGGTTCTTAGTGTTGACACCCAATTTTGGCCTAACATTTTCAAAATTCGTAACTTTTAAGTTCTATTTATAGAATAGTTCAAAATACATTTTTTTTTTATAATTTTAAATAAGTTTATCGATATTTATACTTATTTGTCAAAATTTCAAGATTTTTTATCAGCTAATTTTAATTACATTACTTTTTGTCATAGTCGGTTGAATATGTTCAAATATTTATTTATTTTGATTAAATCATTATTTATGTTAAATTATATTTTTTTTACACGTCATTGGTTATGTTCATTACATTTTTTAATATTCATTTTTATTCGTTACATTTGTTAATATTCATTTTGATATTTTGCACAGTCTAGAAATTCATTCAAATACACATAAAATTTGCATACACAGATTGACCAACGATTTTGGGCCACAATCTAGAGCCCACGATTTGAACCCATTGTATGACAATTCCCTATTCAAGTAATTATTAGGTCAAAAAAAAGAGAGGGTGATGAAATATTTTTAGATTAGGGTTGGGAATTTTCAGATTTTATTGACAAAGGAATTTCACTTTTCATCAATTTTCAGAGCCCATTGTATGACAATTCACTTTATGAGTTGTTAATAGTAGTTCTCTTGTGGAGTTGTGGGTCTTATCCCGAGACTCATCTTTGTATAGTAGAGGCATCATAGATAGACAATTTTGAAAAGTCTTTTAGTTTTAGATTTTTTATTTAAAACTTATGTTTCATACTCATTAGAGTTTTGAGATTTATTACATTTTGATTTAGCATTTCTTTCATTTTGATGCTTGTGTATGGATGAGTTAGTCTTCCGCATTTAGTCAGGCAGGATGAGGGTTCGTTTGGGGACCACCGATGGTTCTCGAGTGCCGGTCACGTCCAGGGTGTAGGCTCGGGTCGTGACACTGTGTTTGCACCTTCAAAGTTGGAGGACATAATCAGTTAAGACCAAGTTAAAAAACACGTTTATGTATTATGCCTAAAAATCTATTGCAACTAAAAGTATGTGTTGTTGCAGTGTGTATAGTTTCAACAATGTATTTTAGAAGGTTCTTATTAGGATGAGTGACTACTTTCTTATGCTAAATTTCTAATTTTATAATTTAAGAACTACTCCTTTGTTCTTGTTTATAGGTCATGATTGGCAAAAATAGTTATTCCAAATAATATTGTCATTACTGAAACCAAGAAAGAATACATAACCCTTGGTGGTGACATGGACTTATTTCAAGGATACATAACTATATATAGATCTACAAATACAATGACTTATGTAGCATTTTGACAGACATCCAATGCTTATGGCTCATTATAGACATAGTATACACTAGAATATATTTTACGTAATTTATATTCTAGTATCTTGATCTACTAACATCTACAGTGGAATAGGGATAGCAAGCAGAGGTTGAGCTTTTGCCAGGGTAATACCAAATTTTTCCTCCATGTCCAAATCTTTAGGTGCAATTCCACCATCTAGCTTCCAATTAAAGGTATTTATCAATGAACCTAGCGCGATTGGAATCATCCTGATAGCCAAAGGCAATCCAGGGCAAATTCTTCGACCAGCACCAAATGGAATTAGCTCAAAATCCGTACCTCTAACATCTATATCTGACTCCCAAAACCTCTCCGGCTTAAAGTCCAAAGGGTCTTCCCATAGACTAGAGTCGCGCCCTATTTCCCATACATTCACAAGAATTTGTGAGTCTTTTGGAATAGTATAGCCATAAAGATCAACATCTTCCTCAACTTTGCACGGAATTAGGAAAGGAACTTGTGGGTGTATTCGAAAGGTTTCTTTTACGATGCACCTCAAGTAAGGTAATTTTGCAACATCAGCTTCATCTATTAGTTTGCCTCTGCCAATTACTTGTGCTAGTTCTTCTTGTGCTTTCTCCAAAGTATGTGGATTCTTGAGTAGTTCAGCCATAGCCCATTCCAATGTATTTGACGTCGTATCGGTCCCTGCTGCAAACAAGTCCTGCAAAACTTACTGGTTTAAGATCCTATAGAATATACCATATAAAATCAAGTGAGATTCCAAACATATGTTGCTTTCAATTAGTCAAACTTGAGTTGTGACTTGTGAGCCTTTGGTGCGGAGGTTTGGCTTGACCCCTACTATATCAATGTATAACAAAAAGTTACAAGAGGTCAGAGGAGACATGAACCTTATCTCTAACATATTAGTGGGACTAGTAGTAAGAGTTGCACCAAAAAAATTGATGAGAAGGAGAGACCTATACAAGATCTTCTCATACTAATCCAGAGTCGTCATACTAGCTTAAGAAAAACAATAATTGATATAACTAATCCGTCAAACTATCTTTATTAATTGATGTTTAGTATTAAATCTTGGAAAATAATTTGAGAAATAAGTAAATAATATTAAGAGTGAAAACATAAAAAAAAAAAAGTTATCTAATATGTTAAAAGTGACAAGTAAAAAACAAATGAACGTTGCTCGATTGGAGAAAGAGGGTTAGAGAATAAACTAACCAAACAAAGTTGCTCGATTTGATTTCTGTCAATTTCATCAGCGCTAATGTCGAGAAGGGCATCTAACACATCAACATTTTCACGATTTCCTAATTCCCTTTCCTTTAGCCGCTCATCGATCAAATCACTCATAATGTGAAGAATTTTCGTATAATAATCAGATGAGTGTTGCCTTATACCTTGTGGATCAATCTTTTTAAGAAAGGGGAAATAGTCCACCAAATTGGGTTTACCAATCTCAACCATGATCTTTCATACCAATTCCTTAAATTCTTTAGCAGAATCGGAAAATGGATCAGTCAAATCTTTAGAGTAAATGGTGTTGGACAACAAATTTAAGGAAGTTCTAAAAGCTGCTCTGCCGATATCAGGACTCATTTTATTTATCCACTCAAATGCATATTTTGCAGTCTTAATTACCTGAGAAAATGTAAGAGTTGATAATCTTACAAAGCGTTCTCCACTGAGAGTTGTTGACAGGTAACCAAATAACTGAGAAATCATTGTGATTGCAGGCACGGAGAGCGTCAATAACAAACCTATTTGAAAAAGTCTAAATCTTGCTTTTGCATCACTTCTTTTGTCCCAATTTGAGATTCATAATTGGACCATATTTTTTTGCGAGTTGAGTAAGTAAGTGAAATGTTGGGTTTATGACCAAGCAAATGAAGATTTCCGATGATAGGCAAAGGGAAGGGACCTGGTGCAACTCTTTTGTTTCTTCTTCTAAGTGAAATCAATATCACTCCACGCACCAAAATCTAACCGTGAATAAGTTAATCATATATAAGTGTTATATATTATTAAATAAATTTCACATATTTAATTAACATGTATTATTATTTTGTTTAGGACTTGAATTTATACCTAATTCATATATTTGGTATATTAAAAAATTATAAACAATATATACAATTTATTGATAGAATAATCACATTATATAAAATAGGATATTATAATGTACTTGAAATATATTAATGATATTTTATTTTAATAACCTATAAACATAAAAAAAAAAAAAATAGAAAAAAAAAACAGAAGTCTCAGTTAAGTATAGAGGGAGAACTTTTTTTTCTTTACTTTTTATTCAAAAAGAGGGAGAATTTATACTATTTGTTTACTTATTTATTTGTAAATAATATATATTAATTTACAACAAATACAATATTTAATAGTTAGTAATTCATGTATTATAATATCTAGGGGAAATGCATAAGTACCCCCAGCCTATGCCCAAAATCTCTGAGACACACCTAACCTTTACTAAGGTCCTATTACCCCCGAACTTATTTTATATATAATTTTCTACCTCTTTTCGGCCTACGTGGCACTATCCTTGAAAAAATTGTCAACACACGCTGGGCCCACAAGATAGTGTCACGTAGGCCGAAAAGGGGTAGAAAATTATATATAAAATAAGTTCGGGGGGGAGGGGGGTAGTAGGACCTTAGTAAAGGTTAGGTGTGTCTCACGAATTTTGGGCATAGGTTGGGGGGTACTTATGCATTTTCCCTAAAGAAGAAGTGAAAAGTTGTTCCTCAGCATCAATCCAAGGAAGATTTTTAATGTGCATCAATTTTTAAAAAAATAATTAATCACTAATAATTTCTGCCTCTGCCTCTTGATATTCTATCTTTCCCCTAAATAATTATTTGTTTTGTTTAGATAGATGTTATTAGAGATGTTATGAACTATATGCAAGAACAGAAACGTCGAAACAAAATGTCTACAAAATTAATTGAAAATATCATTTATTTTCATTACTTTTACATTTTAGAAGTTTGATTTTCGCTTGAAAGACAATTTTCTTTAATTCATATACCACTTCTTAATATTATATGCGACTTAAAATTTAATTGGAATGTTCTTATTTGTATTATAGTCATTAATATAAATACAAATTATGAGATTTTAGTTGTTTTAACTTTATCCTTACTTAGTACTCCTAAAAGTTCTTAATCAAAAGTTCAAAAAAATAATAATATCTAAATTCATTAAGTATTTCATAATTTAATTAATATGGTAACTTCCCATTCCACATGTTAACTATTAGGGTATATTTACATTTTCAATATTCTAATTTATTTATTTTTTACATCTTAAAATCATATTAGATCGTTTATAAAAGATTAAATAAAGTTAGAGCCGATTTGGTATTACTGCTAAAAACTGCTTATTTCTAGAAGCACTTTTTTACAAAGTGCTTATGAAAAAAAAAATTGTGTTTGACTAATTCATTTGAAAAGTGATTTTGATAAGCAAATTGTGTTTGACTAATCTTTTTTTTAAAAGTTCCTTTGAGAGTCAAATTACGAAATATGGCAAGTATCAATGTACTTTTAATATTAAGACTATTTAATAGAGAGAAAATATTTTAAATATTTATTAAAAAAATTTAATTAAAATTTTTCTTAATTAAATTAAAATATACATATTTTCAATCAATATTATACATAAATTAATTAATTAAATATTAACATGATGACTTAAATATAATTCAAAATTTCAAGAAAAATAAATATAAAAACCATTTCACAAATTAAACCACTATATACGATGAATTCACCGCAAAAATAAAATAAAGTCCTTCATATTTTTAATCCTACAAAAATGTTGTTGTTACATTTAATTCTGATTCTGTAAAATAAAACGTAAAATAATATATAAAATGTAAAATAATAATAATTGATAAACATAAATAAAATAAAAATTATTATATAAAAATAAAAATATTTTTTTTTTGAATGAAACTTAACCAAACTTATGAGATATGTTAATTAATTAATAAGGGATATATTTGTAAATATGTATATATGAGAGGGATATTTTAGTGTTCAAGAAAATAATTTTCTACTTCTGCTATTATTTTTTGTAAGAAGCATAATTTTTTAGTTTTTTCCCAACATCAGAAAAACTGCTACTGTTTCCATTAAAAGCAATTTTAAGAATTTGTCAAACACTGATATTTATTTTTTTTAAAATACTTTTGGCCTCCCAACAGTCATGCCAAACATGCTCTTAGATTGTCTCTTAGATCTATACATTACCAAATTTCTTCATCACTTTTTTCCTGATACGTTATTTAACTTAATATTATACATTAATTTGAATAAATAATTTCATATACGGTGTTAATGTCTCACATACATTTATTCAATAAAAAAAAATAAAAAAAAATAAATATATATATATATATAGCAAAACCATGAAGAGGCGTTTCATTATAATTATTGTCTTTTTATAAAATTATAATATTAATTAATACTAATTCATATATTATAGTTTTTTAGAACCGCACGAAGAGCGGACAAGTACACTAGTTTCCTATATAAGTAGTGCATTTGTGAATGCTAAGAAACCCAACAAAAGGAAAACAAAACATTTCCCTCCTTTCTTCTTATCCTTAGAATATTTTTGGGCAATTGGTTTTGGGCAATCTCCAAACTTTCAGCCACGAGTGCACGTGTTTGAGAGTAACTATGGAACCTTGGGGAGCGACCGGCTACTACGATTTGCACCGAAGTCGGGCTGAAATCGCTTTTAAGGCAGTGGCTTGCCACGACACAGTGTTTGTGATAAGCTATTTACTACTTTGTAATTTCAATCCAATATCAATATTGTAGTATTTTTTTCCCAACAATTTGAAAGCGATTTACTAACATACAATATTGATAAATGGATATCTCTTTGAACAAAACTTTTTCTGATTTGTCAAAACTTGAGCCTTTGGATTGGAAACAATTTTAAACGATGGTCACAAAAACTTTTAATTTTCTTTGAACAATTAGAAGTTGATAATGTTTTATTTAAGGAACCTTCTATGAATGGTTCTAACACTACTACTGAATCTAGCAATGTTATGACTGTTGATGGTATTGTTAAAAAGAAGTTTGAAAAGGATAACAGAACTGTGAGAGGACATTTGTTAAACCATATGACTAACCCTTTGTTTGATTTATTTGTCACTTATAAATCTGCTAAAGAAATATGGGATAGTTTAGAAAAGAAATATGGTGCTGATGATGCAGGAAAGAAAAAATATGTTGTCGGACAATGGATTAAATTCCAAATGGTTGATAATAAGCCAATAATGGAACAAGTTCATGAATATGAGAACTTGACTACTGATGTTCTCAACGAGGACATGAAGATGTGTGAGATATTTCAGGCTAATGTTCTGCTTGAAAAATTTCCACCATTTTGGAGTGATTATAGAAATCAATTAAAACATAAGAAAAAATATTTAACTCTCCAAGAACTTATTAGTCATATGAAGACTGAAGAGGCGAACCGTCTCAAAGATAAGATGGAAGAACTTTCTCTTAATTCTTCTAAAGCTAATCTTGTTGAATCTTCTGGTATTGTTGTGAAAGACAGGTGCAAAGGCAAATAGAAGAATGTCTTGAAAAAGGAACATATGAAGAAGAAAAATCAATTCAACAAGCCGGAGAGACAAATTCAAAAAATTAAGGGTCCTTGTTTTGTTTGTGGAAAAGTTGGTCACAGGGCTGTCAAGTGCTATCAAAGAAAAGGGCAGGACTCAAAGCAGGAAGGACAAAGTGAAGTCCAAGCTCATCTTGCTGAGGGAAATGAAGTGATTGATGTTGTAGTCGTTGAGGCAAATCTGGTGGCTAACAAAATTGACTGGCAAATCTGGTGGCTAACAAAATTGACTGGGTGCTAGACACAGGCTCTTCAAGGGAATTCTGTGCCAATAAGAAATTATTTCATGACTTTGAGGAGTCTGGTGATGGCGAGTGTGTATATATGGGTAACTCTACTACTGTTGTAGTAATGGATAAAGGAAAAGTTTTACTTAAATTAACTTCTGAAAAGACATTATCCTTGAACAATGTTTTGTATGTTCCCTCCCTCCGTAGAAACTTAGTTTCTGGAGCACTTCTCAACAAAGTAGGCCTTAAACTTATTATTGAAGCTGATAAAATAATTATTTCTCGTGGAGGAGACTTTGTTGGGAAGGGATATCTTAGTGGAAGCTTATTTGTACTGAACATTGTTCAAAAGATTGTCAATAATGGAAGTATTTCAAATTCTGCTTATATTGTTGAGTCTATCAATTTGTGGCATGGTAGACAAGGTCATGTTAATATTGCTTCTATTAAAAGACTTGGAAAAATGGAATTAATTCCTATGATAAAAACTGATGAATTTTCTAAATGTCCTGTGTGTAGAAGCAAAGCATGCCAACAAACCTTTCAAATCTGTTATTAGTAGAAAGACCGAATTACTTGAACTAATACATTCAGGTTTAGCAGATTTCAAGAACACTGTTAGCAAAGGTGGAAAAAAGTATTACATTACTTTTGTTGATGACTTTTCTAGATACACTAAGGTATATCTTCTTAAGTCTAAAGATGAGGCTGAAAGCATGTTTTTGAAATTCAAAGCACAAGTGGAAAATCAATTAGACAGGAAAATCAAGAGATTTAGATCTGATAGGGGCGGTTGATATAGTACTAAAACTCTAGAAGATTTTTGTGAGAAAAATGGTATTATACATGAGGTTAGTGCTCCATATACTCCCCAACAAAATGGTGTAGCCGAACGAAAAAATAGAACCCTTAAAGAAATGATGAACTCTATGCTTTTAAGCTCTGGTCTATCTGATAATATGTGGGGAGAAGCAGTCTTGTCTACATGTTATATTCTTAATAGAGTCCCTCATAAGAAGTTAGACAAGACCTCATATGAGTTGTGGAAAGGGTTTGCTCCTAACTTGAAATTTCTAAAAGTGTGGGGGTGTTTGGCTAAGGTTGGTCTACCTGATTTTAAACGTGTAAATGTTGGTTCTAAGATTTCTGATACTGTCTTTATTGGTTATGCTCAAAATAGTGATGCATATAGATTGATGTCTCTAACTGATCATTCTATTTGTGAATCTAGAGATGCAGAATTTTTTGAGCATATTTTTCCTTTAAAAATTAATGTGTCAAGTGATGTGCAAAACAATGCTTCTACATCTATGTCAAATATTTCTCATGTTGTGACTTCTTATAATGTTATTTCTAATGAGCATGAAAATGAACTCAGAAGGAGTAAAAGGCGTAGAACTGAGACAAGTTTTGGTGCTGATTTTATCACTACTTTCTTAACTGAAAATTTTGATATTAATGTTTTAAATGATGAATTAGTGTCTATCTATTTAATAGAAGAAGACCCTAAGACTTATGACGAAGCAATGAGATCAATAGATGTTATATTTTGGAAAGAGGCTATTAAAAATGAATTAGACTCTATAGTTTTTAATCATACTTGGGACTTGTATGATTTGCCTAAAGGTTGTAAACCCATAAGTAGCAAATGGATATTTAAGAAGAAATTGAGACATGAAGGCACAATTGAAAAATATAAGGCTAGACATATGATTAGGGATTTTAACCAAAAGAAAGGTGTTGATTACTTTGATACTTATTCTCCTGTGACTAAAATAGCGACCATTAGAACTCTTATTGTTTTAGCCGTCATTCATGATTTAGTGGTACATCAAATGGATGTCAAAACAACATTTCTAAATGGTGATTTAGAGGAAGAGATCTATATGACTCAACCAGAGGGTTTTGTGGTTCCAGGACAAGAGGATAAAGTATGCAAATTGAGAAAGACCTTGTATGGACTAAAACAAGCACCTAAACAATGGTATGAAAAAATTAATATAACATTAGTGGATAATAACTTTCTTGTAAATTCATCTGATACCTGTGTTTATTCTAAGATGATAGGTTCAGATTGTGTGATTATATGTTTATATGTAGATGGCATGTTAATCTTTGGTCCTAATATGAATGTTATTAATGACACCAAGAACTTTTTGTCTTCTAAATTTGAAATGAAAGACCTTGGTGAAACATATGTGATTTTGGGAGTTAAAATCAAAAGAATTGCTAATGGTTTCTCTTTGTGTCAATCTCATTACATTCAAAAAATGTTGAAAACGTTTGATTGTTTTGATGTAATTCCAGTGAGAACTCCTTATGATCCTAGCATACACTCGAGGAAGAATAAAGAATCTAGTGTTTCTCAAAATGAATATGCTAAAATAATTGGGAGTGTAATGTTTCTAATGAACTATACTCGGCCTGATATAGCTTATGTTGTTAGTAGATTGAGTAGATATACTCATAATCCCAGTAGTGAACACTAGAATGCTCTTCATCGCTTGCTAAGGTATTTGAGAGGTACTATGAATTGGTGTTTGCATTTTAATAAATTTCATGCTGTTTTAGAAGGTTTTTGTGATGCAAACTGGGTAACTGACAATGATGAAGTTAGCTCCACCAGTGGCTATGTGTTTACTTTGGGTGCATGTGTTATTTCGTGGAAGTCTTCCAAACAGACTTGTATAGCACGCTCTACCATGGAATCAGAATTCATTGCTCTCGAGTTGGCAGGGCAAGAAGCTGAGTGGCTGAGAAATCTTTTGGCGGATGTGCCATTGTGGGGAAGACAAGCTTCACCAGTCTCGCTGCATTGTGACTCACAAGCAGCAATTGGAATTGCCAAAAATAGTGTGTATAATGGAAAAAAGAAACATGTTCGCATCAGACATGGTGCGGTTAAACAGTTGTTGAAACTGGGTGGGTGTTATTTCCTTGGAATATGTAAGGTCCGAAAGAAATTTGGCGGATCCTATGACCAAGGGCTTGACAAGGAAAATAATCCTTGAAACGTCGAGGGGGATGGGGCTAAAGCCCATTGATTGAGGATGTGGTGGACCTGTTAGGCCTTAATATACACCACATTTTCTATCCCTATGGCGTGAGGCAGTGTTTTATAAGGTTGAGCTTATTTTGCTCTTAATGATTCTATAGCCTTAAGGTGGTCTATTTGAGATAGACTTGATGGAATCACCTATGTGAGTGTAAAGGTGTGATCGCCTTTTATGAAAGATTTGGGTCGTCTTTCTAGAGCACTCATAAGGCCCAAGGTATTTGTGCATGACCATAAAAGCAATATCTTGAACTTTTGTCCATTTAGTTCAAGAGTACTTCACTTTTTGGATATGTGTTGTTGCCTCATTTCACTACGTGTCAATTCAAATAGAAAGATATTGACACTTAAGTACAAGTTCCTTTCTTTTGCCCAAAAATTATTCTTATTCTTTGTCTTTGCATTAGTGGGGGATTGTGATATTAATTCTCACCTATTCATTTATTGTAATGCAAAGAACACAAAGTAAAATATGTTACAAAGAGAATAAATTTTCCGTTTCAAAACAAAACAAGAGTTTCTGTAGAATGTGATGTAATGGCCTTTAATGCCATTAACATTTACAATGCGTTATCAAAATTAACTCTTGACTCTACAATAACTCCTATAGAAATTTCCTATATATGTAGTGCATTTGTGAATGCTAAGAAACCCAACAAAAGGAAAACAAAACATTTCCCTCCTTTCTTCTTATCCTTAGAATATTTTTGGGCAATCTCCAAACTTTTAGCCACGAGTGCATGTGTTTGAGAGTAACTGTGGAACCTTGGGGAGCAACCGGCTACTATGATTTGCACCGGAGTCGGGCCGAAATCGCTTTCAAGGTAGTGGCTTGCCATTACACAGTGTTTGTAATAAGCTATTTACTACTTTGTAATTCCAATCCAATATCAATATTGTAGTATTTTTTCCCAACATAAAGAACCAAAAAAAAAAAAAAGATTTCAAAAAACATAACCTTCAAGTCTTCTACACATGTACCAAAATTCTATTGAAAGTGAAATTATTATTTGTTATATATTATTTGACTTAAACGCAAGTGAAAGGGATGTAATGTTGCACAGTAATTTAACGACCGAATAGAGTAATGTAAACGTATTATTGGCTACTGGAGCCTAAACAGTTTTTTCTTGTTGAACAGAACTTGTGATTATTTGAGATATTAAATAAATCTAAACAAAAATAAAAAGTTTACCTTTCAACCATGTTACCACCACAAAAGGCCCCAAAAAGTGACAAACGCATTGGTTGAGCCAACAGGTTCCTTCTTCTTATTAATTTTGGGATAAGAGATTTTTGGACTTTCTGACAAAATTTGTGAGTCTTTTCGGCTTATACTCAATAGTAGTCTTTTTATTAACGTTTTTAGGTATTTAATATTAAATTAAATAGGAAAAATATAAGAAAATTCCAAAAAAAATTGTGTGAGTTGATGAGAGCTGGTTACCTTCTCAATATGAAGATTTATACAGATATTTAAATTTTAAGAGGCTTTAAATCTAAAAGAGTTACTAATTTAAACTCATTATAAAGTGGGAAGAAAAGTGAAAAATAATTAGTTGTAACATCTAATCATGTATTTGGTCTAGCTTAATTGTTATTATTGATTTTATTTTAGAAGTTAATTAGTAAAAGGTATTAATAAATTAATATGATGATTTACTATTTACTATTTAATTTATTAAATAATTTATAACATTTTAATTTAACGTAGGGGTAAAATAGTAATTCAACTTTTGCCTAACATTCTTCCCACTTATAATAATAATATATGATAAAGGAGAAACATAGATAAGATGATGTAGAACCTCTCTATTGTCTTTATTTGCACGAGGAAATTTCGCAAATAGCCACTATAATAAACTTAATTAGGCTCCTTAGCTATAGTTTGCATATTTAGGGGATGTAGTTATAGTTTAAGTTGTTATGGGCGACCTCATTATATAATTCGCGACGTTTGTATGATTATTGTATGTTTGTATAATTTGTGTCATTCGTATTGTATAAATTGATCAGTATCAATTGATTTGTATTTATTTTTGTATAAACTATTTTCGATTGATTGGATCGATTGATAATTATAGTTTTGGTAGAATAAGTGTTTGTATAGATGAGCTATTTCAGTATGTGGTTATATAAACGAAGTAGTAACAGTTGTTATACAAATTGTATTATCCAAATTTCAAAATTATACAAGTATGATAAAACTCGAAATAACAAATTTATACAAGCACAAACATCTGAACTTTAAACAGTTATATAAATTATATTATACAAATTACATTAGACAAAAGTTATATAAATTATAATATACAAAATTCTGAAAACTAGACGTTTATATAATTGAAACTCGACCAACACGTTTATACAACTGAAACTTGGCGCGTAATTTTGCTTAGAAATTAGTGGCGAATGGTAATTAATTCAAACTGTAGTTATGTTAACTAATTAACTAGTATATGTTTGCAATAATGTCAAACATGCTCTAAGTTTATTTTAATGGCTATTTGCAAGATTTCCTAAAAAAAATAAGGCAGTTGTTTTACATAAGAGAAAGAATTAATAGAAATTTGATAAATCTAGAGTATTATTTTACATGAAAGATTCAATTGATTAACTATAAGAAACTTTACTAAAAAAAAAACTTTAGAAGATCTATTTATATTTGACTTTAGACCATTAATATATTTAAATCGTCCTCGCTCCGACCCAATAATTGTTTGGTGTTTTTATGCATTTCCTTTTGGAAACAAAACAGGTGGTCACATCATCCCATTAGTAAGTAAAGATCGGAGTAATTGATGCATTTTACCTAAACAAAAAGGGGGTAGACGCTACGACTTCCAACTTGTTTTGGACCTTTACTAAAAAAAAAACTTTAGAAGATCTATTTATATTTGATTTTAGACCATTAATATATTTAAATCGTCCTCGCCCCGACCCAATAATTGTTTGGTGTTTTTATGCATTTCCTTTTGGAAACAAAACAGGTGGTCACATCATCCCATTAGTAAGTAAAGATCGGAGTAATTGATGCATTTTACCTAAACAAAAAGGGGGTAGACGCTACGACTTCCAACTTGTTTTGGACCTTTACTAAAAAAAAAACTTTAGAAGATCTATTTATATTTGATTTTAGACCATTAATATATTTAAATCGTCCTCGCCCCGACCCAATAATTGTTTGGTGTTTTTATGCATTTCCTTTTGGAAACAAAACAGGTGGTCACATCATCCCATTAGTAAGTAAAGATCGGAGTAATTGA
>JAJOOR010019698.1:0-23767 GCA_036250505.1 Solanum acaule | reverse complement strand
GGTTTGATTATTCAATAGGGTTTGTCGTAGATTTTAAATCAGATTTTGAAAATTTATATTTGATTATTGTTTGAGTGGATCTCTTTTTCGGGATTTGTGTAGTTTCTTGCACTTCAATTTTTGTTACTTTACCTTTGTTGGAGTTTGTGTTATGTTAATATCTATTGTTTCTTTTTTGTTTTGGTTTCTTACTTGGTGTCTTGTATTTTTGGAGTCTGACAAAACTCGAATTCACGTCAGAAAGTCTCATATTGAAAGTAAAATGCTGTTAACAAAGACGTCTCGAAGCCGAGACCTCATGCTTTCTTGTACTTGTGGGAAGTCTGCGTACACTCTACCCTCCGCATACCTTATTTTGTGGGATCACATTGGGTATATTTTTGTGGTTGGTGAGTTTTTTTGGGAGAAATTTCACTTTTACTCGAAAAAGTTCAAATTTTTTCTAAAGTAAAATGTATATACAAACACAACTTGAAGTTCTCAAATTTTTGAATTTCAACTTCAAAATCTATAGCCAAACCAGAGAGAAATTTTGTGTTATGCATTTTTGATATGGGTTAGACTAAGGTTATTGGACTTTTTCTCTTCCAACTTTCAATCTAGCTATCTTGTTGATTGTGTTTTCACCCTGAATTTAGGGTATGATATTATTGAGTTTGCCTTTAATCAGAGATAGATTCAAGATTTTAGCTTTATGAATGTAATGTGTGGTTATAAAAACTATTCATAAAAGGAGATATATATATATACAAATATGTTACAGTATTTTTTTCCCGAATAGACTAATAAGGAAATAGTGCCAAACAAAGTGTAACGGAGGGAGTAGTATTTTTGGCATTTTAAGGATAGGTTTTACTGTTGTACCATTTGATTTTCAAAATTACAGCAGAATAGATTGAGTAAAAACTTAGGTGAAATGTTTTATTCAATATTTTGTTTGTCATTTGAGCTAATAAGCTAAAGTCGGATAGCTCCGAAGCGGAGCCAGGATTTGAAGCTTATGAGTTTGGGATTCTAGCCCTATTTAAGTTACTGAGTTCTAAATTATAATAATTTGTATATATGGAATGGATTTCTTAAGACAAAGACAGACTATGTACCAAAGTTACTAGGTTCAGTCGAACTCGTATTGCAGATAGTTATGACTGAAAGAAAAAAACAGATTCTAAAATTTGCAGTAAGAAAGTTGACTCTCATTTCCTATTAATGGAATGAAGTTGTGATTTGCAAATTCGCGGGTGATTGTGTTTCAACTGATGATAATGTTACAAGTGACTGCTTTTTAGTCAGAATGTGAAGGTAATAATAGTGGCATTGATTTTTTTGCAGTGGGCACCTTATTAGGAGCAATGACAGGAGCTTTGATAGGTCAAGAAACGGAAAGTGGATTTATTAGAGGTGCCGCGGTTGGTGCCATTTCTGGTGCTGTTTTCTCTCTTGAGGTCTTTGAGTCATCTCTGTTACTATGGCAATCTGATGAATCCGGAATTGGATGTGTTCTTTATTTGGTAAGCAACATAGCACCTTTTCACACACTGATACTTTTGAAAGTTTAGCTTTGTAATTTTGTAACGTCTGCATCGGATATCAGTACATTGAGGAAGGATTTAAGTGAAATACACTGAGCGTAAAGAAATTTAACTTGTTATAGCATGTCATATCATATACCTTTGATTTCACATTACTAGTAAATGCTTATTAAGTAGAGTTATGTGCAACTGCTTTTTAAGCGACTTGATAATATTTTATACTCCCAGTGCATAGAACTTAAACTCCGATGACAAACAATCTCCTGATCCAATAGTTAAAGATTCGTTTTTCGTCCATTTCTCACTCCTCCCCGCACGAGGTGCACAAGCTATGTGTTACATACTTCTTAGGTTTATGGTTAATGATGGTTCTGTTGAACTTGTGCAGATTGATGTAATAGCCAGCTTGTTAAGTGGTAGACTAGTTCGTGAACGGATTGGTCCAGCAATGCTTAGTGCAGTGCAAAATCAGGTATCATGTAACATAACTGCTAGCCATTTGGAATTCTGACAGCAACTTAAGCTCTCTTCATTTGCTGACTCTTTCTTGTCGTTGATCAGATGGGAGCTGTTGAAACTGCATATGAAGAGGTGCCTAACATTTTCGATACAGGTGGGGCAAAAGGTTTGTCTGGACATTTTGTGGAAAAGATCGCGAAGGTTGTAATTAGCAGTGATAACAATGTGGATGATACAGGGGAGAGAGTCTCGTGTTCAGTCTGCTTACAGGTAAATTACGTTAAACAAAGCTATTTATTTTTCCGTTTGTATTGTTCTGATTGATTACTGATGCATCCAGGACTTTCAACTGGCGGAAACTGTTAGATGTTTGCCACAATGTCATCACATGTTTCACCTACCATGCATCGATACATGGTTGCTGAGACATGGCTCATGTCCATTGTGCAGACGGGATCTATAGGTGGTTGTACTCTGGTAAATAGTTATAAGGTTATTTAATTTCTTCATACTTACTGAAAAGGATTTCCCCCTCTATGTTTGCCATCACATGCAGTATATCGAGGAAGCCTATGTAATTTAGTGGCATATATGCACTTTCCAGTATGGTCATTGTAGTCAATTACCATTGTGTAGAAAGAATTTTAATCTATTATAGTGCTCACTACTTCTACTAAGCAAGTATTTTTGTATCAGCACCCTCATGTTTCGTGCAAACGTCTTGCAAGAATAGGTTTACTGTATCTAATTAGTTGCAGAACATATGAGTTTTCTGGTGAATCTGTGTTCGTCTAAGAGGATAATATGTTTATCCTCTTAGACGGATTTGTGTGTTGTTTTGGATGAGACCATAATCATCGCGCTGTTCAGTCTGGGCATGGAATTTTATCCTCTTGTAATGCTCTATTAGCTGAGAAATTGCTTAGTAGGTGACTTTTGTTACTGAAATAGTTGGATATCTTGTCTTAGTTTAAACATTTAGTTGAGAGGCTTCAACAAGATCTTTCTTTGGTAGAGTAACTGCATTGTAGGTTGCATCTTTCCAGCTGTTAGTTCTGTGATCTTCATTTTATGTAAAGGAATGGACAAAGGCAATTGTGTGATTTGTTGTCTGATCATACTCAAAATTATGTATCTAGTTATAATATTTTTACCTAGTTGCTGCACTTAAAGTGGTTTTCGACAACACTCATTTTTGATAAGCTAGCTTGAGCGTACCTTGATTAATTCCACTGAGTACCTGGTAATTGGTATCTTCCACTAGCACGAGTACCAAGTAACTCTATCCACTAAAGCTTGGATGGAGGGAAAGAAATCACCTAGTATTTTTGTCTCAAGACTCTTATCAATCTCAATTTGCAACTTTCAACATCTCAAGAGGTTGATCCAGTTGGGAATGCTAGTTGTGTTTCCTCTTTAGTGTTTGTCTCAGTGTTCTGCTGTTTTTTTGGAACTACAGTAGTACTTGTAGAATAGTTCAGAGGGACCTGACTGCCGATCTCATCTCCTGACCCAAGACTCAGAGTCCGTACACGACTAGGACCCTACTCCCAACCCGAGACTAGGCTCTCAACGAAGACCTGGGATCCAACTCACGATCTTAAGGTTGGTTCCTAGGGTCAGAGTTCCTTGGTCGGGGTTAGGTTGGATCTTGGTGAATTGTACTTAGACTTCGAGTGTAATAAAGATAAACAGTAATGTGGAATGTTTCTTGCAAATCGGTTATCAAGATTACTCAAGTTCTACCAGAATATGGAATTCTAAAATAGAATATGATTTACTCATGAAAATATGCGTCAATCCAACTCATTTTGTCACCCAAGCCAGTTGTACCCATTTGAAATATGGGTGGCTCAAATTATTACTCATTTTATATTAATCGTTTTCAACTTGCTCATACTTGATCCAACCCGCCCAATCACCACCCTACTTATGGGTTGAAGTAACTATACAACGTCAAAATAAAGAACTTTTACACTATCAAATCACCTTTATTTGTTAGCAAAAAGTAGTCTGTCTTATTTTTAAAATTACAAAATAGCATGTTGAGGAGACTTACCTATAGTTTGTAGATATTCATAATTTGATTAAAGTATTTATCCATTTTTTACATTCATGGTGTATAAAAACTATATGATTATTGCTTTATATCTTGAGCAGTAACTCTTAAAAAAAGAAAAAAAAACTATGAATATCAATTAGTGTAAATACTACGATTTGACCAATGTATTCAAAGAACTCATAATCACTAGATATAAAGTCATTTCATTTAGTACGAGATTGCTTCACACTTCATGGTGCTTACACCTCTTACCTATCTCGATCCGCATTGACCAGTGCTCTATCATAATTATAGCCCATTACATTATGGGACACTACTGCCAATTCTGGCAGTGAAAAATGCATAGAGATGGATGCTCTGGAAATCTGTGTTGCGGACTCTCCAATAATGTTGTTGTACCTGTGTCAATACTCAAAAAAAGTACTGCTTTTAAAGAATCCGACATGCACCCTGTCATGATTTTTGAAGAGTTTGAACAACATAGTTGGTAATAACATAATTATGAAAATGAAGATTTCACTAGAAAAATCAACATTGATCCCTTTGATCAGTATTCACCAAGCAACAAAAAAAATTACTCCAAAAACAAGCAAAATACTCGTGTTGATGTAGGACGAAAGCATCGATAACAAGTATATAACATCTACTGTCTTTCTAATTCTGAGGTATCGACTATAATACGAGGAAATGGAAAGAAGACGAAAGAGGCAGTTGAATACTTCTTCATCTGTCATTTTACACCATTTACAAGATGAAACTAAAGAATCATAGGGTGTGTAAGCGAGGAATACGAACTAAAGCAGACATGTTCATACTCGAGAAAGAATCTCTACAGTAAATTCTTTCGTTCTTCTTTTGCTGCTCGAAAACTAAACAAGGCACCTGTTCCATGTTAAATATAACATTGTACATCAAAAGAATAAATTAGTGTACCTTCTATTGTTTTTTCGAATCTCTCACGAGGAAGTTTTTGAGGACACAGCAGAGTATACAATATAGTAAAAAGTTTTTAAGTGGTACCGAGTTCTATGGGAGTAGCACAGGGAGCCAAACTTTTTGCTGGAAAGTTCATACCACCACCTCTCAGAGATAAAGAGGGGCCCCTCAACGAGCTCGCCTTACTTACAAGATCTGAATCTAGAAACACAACTATGACTGAGATATCATCGTGAAAATGCCTCCTAACACCACGATCGATCTTCTTCAGATCAGAATACCTCATCTCCCTTTTCTTTGCTGCTTCTTGTAATGCAGTTTTTACAAGCCTCCGAGCGCTTCCCTGAAGGTTGGAAAATTAGGAACATGTCATTGCTATCAATAAGCAAAAGAGTAAACACATTAATATTTATCCCTTATCACAATATTCTTCCATTCAGAGTTGCCTCGATTACCTTCCATGCAAGAAACCCACACAATTAAGACTATAATAACACATTGCAGACGAGAATTTGGCAGGGATCTAAAGTACTCACTCATCCATTCTAACAACCACAACATACCCAGTGTAGTTCCACAAAGTGGGGTCTGGGGAGGGTAAAGTGTACCTCAAGGGTAGAGGGGCTGTTTCCGATAGACCCTCGGCTCAAGGAAAAACAGTCCAAAGCAGTCCCGAAAAGAAGTAGCATGAACTACAACAAAACAATAACAAGGAACAACAGGTAGTAACAGAAATTGGAGGACAATAAACTACAAGAGCAATACTGTGACTACTAATAAGAACGGACAGCAAGACAGCTCACTGCTACCTACTAACCTTCTATCCTAATCTATGTCCTTCATACCCTCTTATCTAACGTCACTCATCCATTCTAACATGGGAACACTTTAGTTCAAAATTCTTATTTTCACATTACTACACTATTTTTTTTCATCTGTTAATTTGGCATATTCTTTTGTGGATTTGCACTCATATAACTCTTTCTTCCACCTACAACCATTTCCTTGTTTCCTAATAAAATGCAAGGGAAAATGTTGATATCTCGACATCTAAGCTACCCAGCATGGATATTGTTATACTAGTACTACATATTTCAAGAATATCTAAATACCATGTCCTTATTACATGAATAACACGTCATCCAATAGCAACGGCCTAGTAACAAGCTATGTTTTTACCCCAAAGAAAAATGGAAAGACGAAAAGATAAAAACTGAAGTACTCAAGCAACATATATTTTTCCTTTCATAAACTACAAATGAAGGATCTAGAAGTGTTAATTTGTTCTTTACAAATCGTGGACATTCCTGAAACTACGTGAGCCCTTTACATGAGTTAGCTGATAAGTGAATACCAGGAGTCATAACAACAATATTGGTGTGATATTGAGAATAGGAAATACATTCCTCAATGCAATTTGATCTAGTATCATCAAGAAACAAAAAAAAGTACATCATAACTTGCTAGAATAGCACATGAAACATGATTTTGGAAAAACATAAGAACAAGATATGTTTAACGAGACATTTCATCTTCACGATATTTAAAACTTTCGATGTTCACCACCTAAAGCCAGCAAATACAATTCTATTAGAGTTGATTTGCAATTGTAAACTTCATATGTGCAAAAGAAATATAAATAAATAAATAAAAGTACGAAAAAAGTATTAAATAGTCAAAGATCTTACGCTTCGGGGGCTATTTTGTACTATATCAACTGCTTCTTGATTGGAAAGATGTTCCCAGAGACCATCAGAAGCTAATATGAGAAATTGATCATGTGGTTCGAGTTCTTGAACAGTAATTGATGGATCAGAGCTCAATATGGGCCTTTTAAAAGGTTCACGCAACCGAAACTTTGCATACAACGGCTCCCTGTTGTATTCAGGCTTTTTAAGGTATATATCACCAATAGATCTCGAAATCTGCAAGATGAATTTAAAATTAAAACACAGATAAATAGCTTGGTGCCAGAAAGCAAGTAAATTCATTTCAATATTGTGCGGACTCCTTGTAGGTATATAAAGCAGGATCTATCAAAAACAGGGAAAAGATCATAAATTGAATTAATAGCTCTTAATAAGAATATTAACTATCTCAACTCCAACAGCACAAAATAACCAAATAGGTATCAAGGGTGACATCTACATCTGTCACATATAATAACCAGAATTACAAAATATTGCCATAAATGGAATTGAAACAAAGAATTTCATGCACATAGTACAACTACAATTTAATCCAAACCACCCGGAAGAAACAAAGAATGGCCTTTCCTTTGACCTTTCTGGTATTTAGCACATTATTGTAATAAACGATTCGTTCCAACACTTGACACGTGGCTGCTTGAAGTTGATACATGCACCATTACTCGGGTGACTAATTAAGTAGTGAAGTTCCTCTTGTTCTTTTTTTTTGTCTTTTCATGCATCTTCTACATCTATTTGGTTTGTATTGATCTGCCTTTTTCTTTTATTTTTGATAAGTGTGTCTCGTCCTGAATTTCCTTTTTTTGAAATGTTGTAATAGCATATCAGGTCAGTAAATGAACTTATCAACCATGGGGTTCGTGGAATTTCAGCCGAATTGTGTTTGGAAGAAATCTATCCTAGCTAGGAAAATAGGCAGACTCCTTTCCCACTACCAATAAAGAGCATAGGTTAAGCAAGTCTTGCCATTCATATAATTCTCCATTCACCGATTGATCACGCGAGTACACATCCAGTCAGCATAGCAAATGAGGAAATCAATTGTTGGTTAAATTGGCACTCCACCTTTTGATGGTTTAATAAGAATGATTTCCATTATCATGAATTAATGTGGAATATACAGAGTCTGATTGCACTTAAGAAAAAAGATGAGTGTTTGCTCCTCTGAATTGCAGAAAAAATTGCTAGAAACGGGACAAAAAATTGGTGGTGAGCAATAGATCAACCTATTACTTGAGTCATTGCAAACTACCATCCATCCCATAATAAAGGAAACAAATAGCGAAGCAAAAAGAGTTTCCAATATCAGACAATATAGGGAATGAAGGAAAGATTTTAACTTCTTCTGGTTCAAGGAATCTAAAATGCATATCTTCGTCAAAAGACAGCTAATAGAAGACGTGGCTCATAAATAACCTCCATGTATAATAAAATCTGATAGGATGCAGATAAAAGAGTGCAATAATTGTCCTTGTATTCATTGCTAAGACTAGAGGACAGATGATGCACTAGCGACTGCATACAGTGTCCAATGAGTAACAACCTAATCCATCGACTATAAAATGTTTTGGACTCTAAAGACGATACTAACCATATGTTTCCCTCTGAAATAATAGCAAGAATTAGAAACCATATAAGTTACTCTATCCGCAAATCACGAAACACGAGATATACCTGAATCAGACCCTTTACACGCCATACGTTATGCTTCAAAACCACTATCTGTGGGTCATCTGGATGCATTGAATGCAACTCCTGTCTGACAGATTCGAAACATGAGTTATGCTCAGCTGATAGCTG
Organism: Solanum acaule; assembly: GCA_036250505.1. Taxonomy (NCBI): domain Eukaryota; kingdom Viridiplantae; phylum Streptophyta; class Magnoliopsida; order Solanales; family Solanaceae; genus Solanum; species Solanum acaule. Next base: position 15,272 of record JAJOOR010019698.1, on the reverse strand, counting down.
GATAGCAAGAACCTCCCCTGTAGCCCTCACAAGCCTTCCCAAAACAGCTCGGGAATCACCAAGGTTAGCCACATACAGGATACCATTGCAGATCACCGCTACCAGACAACAAGATCCCACAGCAGCCATCTGTGGTTTCATTGGCCATTGCTTTGCAACCACAGAACAGAATCCGTCTTCTGTAGCTTGAAATGCTTTCCGTATTACATCTACAGACATAGAATTTTGTTCTGCTGCAAACCCTACAAGAAAGTTGCAGACTAATTAATTCAAACTACAAATTTAAATGGCAAATAATCTAATATAGTAGATATTTTAAATTCTAAAAAGAATATACCCTTGCGTTTTCATTACAAAAAAATTTAATGAATAGCATTTAACTAGTTTAACAACACCATTTGGATCTACAAACAGATTGATGCAATTCGATACTTGGCAAATGAGTACTTTGGTCAATAAAACAGGTCTAGTATGCTTACTCTTGAGATTCTGAAAGAGGTGATCATTGATATACCGTGATGTCTCCGGTCCACCATGACCATCATATATCCCAGCAAACGTTCCATAGGGGCCAGAATCAAGCAAGCTCAAAGAACCCGACTCGATCTGACTTTGATCCTCCAGTAAATTATTTGCCTGTACAACTGCCATTGAGAACTCACCAATCAAGTGTTGACCACTATCCTTATACCAAAAAAGTCCATCTTGTCGTCCAGCTGCATCCGAACCAGCATGTACAGAATGATCCGACGATGGCCGCCAACAGGCCTTCAGGAAATTTATCAGCCTTGATAACATCCCTCATTTCATTTCACTTCTGCCTACCTCCAGTTGCTCAACACCAAAACAAAAAATGCAGCAACAGCCTAACTAAAAGCCTAATTATGTTATTATACTCTCTTATCCTGCAAACAAAAAAACAAGCATATAACAAGAACTTCAGCTATACAACTTACTTCAAGAACCACAGAACTGCAGAAAGATCATAGCTTCAACCAAGCAAACAACAACATACCCAGTATAGTCCCCACAAGCGGGGGTCTGAGGAGGTTAGAGTGTACACACACCTTACCCCTACCTGTCAAGGTAGAGAGGTTGTCTCTAATAGACCCTCGACTCAAAGAAAGCAATAAAGATCATAGCTTTAACCAATGATAAACAAATCTGTTCACAGAAAAATTCCAAAACCCAATTTCAACAACAAAGAATAAAATTAAGCATGACCAACAACCTAGCAATTTCCAAGATCAGCAATGACATGAAGCAACTAACCCACTACAGTGCCTAGTCACAACTAAGCAAAAAACCCACATCCCAAAATGAACAAAACAACATAAAAACAACACCCAAATCCTGAAAGAACACAAATCACAGCCAAAACTAAGTAAAACCCACATCCCAAAATGAACAAAACAACACCCAAACCACATAAAGTTCACAACTTTAAGAATACCTGCTGAAAAATAAAGAACAAGAAGACTTTGGTGGTGTGATTTAAGCCTTATTATACTATCTTTTCTTTTCTTTTCTTTTCTGGTCAGTTAACTGAATCCCTTCAACTGATAATGACTAAGATCTGAATAAAACATAACAATCCATGTGGGTCTGAAAGTGTTAGATCTATAGATCCATCAAAGCAGCCACTTTTGTATAACCACAAAAACAAACAACTATATACAGTAAAGATTGAATCTTTTTTTCCAGTTCTTGTTTCCTTTTTCTCTCTCTTGTTTTTTACTAGTAAAAAAGGAAAGGAACAAAAAAAATTAAAAAATTAAAGAGTAAACAAAGTGAAGAAGAAGAAGAAAAAGATAAAGTATTATAATGAAGAAAAAGGGGAAGGGTCTAAACCCTTTACCTGTGTGTGATTAAACCAACTGAAAGATCTCACACATACACTCTCTAGTGTTTAGCAGTGGAAAAAACAAAACCACATTAAGGAAAACCAACAAGATTGTTATTAGTGATCGAACACGGATAGTGATTGAAATTTTTCTATTCTTAATTAGAGACTTCGAATTCAAGATTTAAAAATGAAAATGAAAATAAAAAAAATCATGTTAAAAGTATCACTGTAATGAGTCTTGCAATCCACAAATTCAGATTAATTAAATTCATATATGAGTAATTGAGTATCATTAAAAAAAAGTTGGTCCTTTATGTTTTGGTTAGGTAGGTTCAAAGTAATTATTTTAAAATGTTTTTAAATAATTTTCATGGTAGGAATGAGTCAAAATTTAAAATTTATAAAGTTGAGATTTTAGTCTTTTAAAGTTATTAAATTTTAAATTAATAATATATTCATGTTTGGAGGTGTAGTTTAAGCTATAATTTTTTTTAAAAGTTTGATGCAATCTTTTAATATGCAATTTCTAATATATTTTTTGTATCTATTTTTGGTGTCCAGTATATTTTTATGTAGTGGTTTCTAGGTTTTGATGAAAATTTTCTGATGTGTACTAAAATATTTGATGGAAATAAGAATACTAACTTTTTTGTAAATTTAAAAGGATTAAATCATTCAATTATATATTTAAGGGGCTACTTTGAAATTATTACAGAACATTAAATAAAAATACATTTTTACAACATATATGGCTTATTATTTAGTAACTAAACAAAAGAAAACACTTATATGTAAGACCTAATTTTAAAGGCCAAATGATCGATATTCGTTGCATTTTCATTAATGAGGTCTCTTTTTTGAGCATTTCAATGTCAAAAAATAGGAATTCAAATTTTAAGAATTTTTAATTTGTATTAGTCTAGAGATTTTTTCGAAAATTAGTCGATCAACTCTGTTGGACTTATCCAAACTTGGTTAGGCCTATCCTCACTCACAAGCCTACTGACCAATACTTGTTGTGTTTTCATTGATGGCGCCTCTTTTTTCAACATTTTGGTGTCATGGAATAAAAAATCAAGATTTTAAATATTTTTTGTGTGTGTTAGTTCATTAATTTTCTGAAAAATTAGTTGACTGACTCTGTTGGCCCCCAAACTTAGTTAGGCCTGATGCCTAGTACTTGCTGCATTCTCATTAATAACGTCTCCTTTCAGCATTTTGATGTCATGAAATAGAAATTCAAGATTTAAGAGTTTTTCATGTATGTTAGTCCATTAATTTTCCAGAAAATAATAGACCAATTCCATTGATCCCCTAAACTTGGCCACGCTGGGCCTCATAACTCGTATTCATTAATGATGTCTCTGTTTTCAGTATTTTAATCTCATAAAATAGGAATTCATGATTTTAAACGAAACGTTTTTTCATGTGTTATTCCATAATTTTTTTAAAAAATTAGTCGACTGACGTCGTTGACCCCCAAACTTGGCCAGATTGAACCTCATATGCCTGATGACAAATACTCCTTATATTTTCATTAGGAAACTCTTTTATTCGAGGTTATTTTCTTCAATTTCCTTTTTCTTGTAACAATTTTAATAACATTATCTTACAGAATGAGTCTAATTAGTGAAATGAAAAAAAAAGGTCTAATTAGTGTCTCTTGAAGCTTTCTATTATTAGGTTACTAATTCAACAATAGAAAAAGAACAATTAAAAAAAGAACAAAAGCTTTTGCACCTTAGCGCCCGTCTATATATACACAATATAATTTTTTGATAAAAGGCAAATGCTATTGCATGTTAGCGTTTATTTTTATATATATAATATAATTTTTCGATGAAAGGTGTTTAATTGATGATCCTTCATATGTAGCTATACCCTATTGTTGTTCCTCCTTTTTAGTATGTCATTAATTCTAAAACACAAATAGGGTCACTTTATAATCTCTTGCTGACTTCGCAGAGTAGGGGCTCTTCCTCTTGCTTGAGCAACAAAAATGTGCTGTCAAATACGTTCTCTCGGTTTTTTTGTGGCGTATCCATGTTTTAGAAATTCTAGATTTACTTTCGACCAAATCATTAGGAACTTGATACTCGTTTTCCTTCTCTCGATTTTTTAGTGGCGTGCATCCATATTCTAGAAATTCTAGATTTGCCTTTGACTATATCATTATGAGGTAGAAATAATGTTTTCGAAAGACGTTTGTCACGAGAACAGATGAGCAATCCCACATATGGAGTCTAGAAAGGATAAAGTATACACAAACCTTACTCTTATCTCATGCGAGGAAGGGAGATTATTCTAAAAGACCTCGACACGAGAAGAAAGTGTTGTGTACAAGTACAACATGGGAAATCTAAATAGCTCCTTAATTGTTGTCCCACATCGGTTACTAAAACACAAATAGGGCCACTTTATAAGCTCTCAAGTAGATGACTAGCATGCCGAGCTTCGTAACACAAGCTTGTAACTCAAGTGAGGGCACAAAATGTGAACAAATTGGAAAACCAAAATAAAATCGAAGATCTCTTGCCTATAAATCTCCATCAAGGCTTAAAGGCCGGAATTTGCTTGGGCTTCTCAATTTGGACATTTACTTTTTTTTAAAGCTATTATTGTAAATTTTGGATCAAATTTTCCTAACAAATAATTTAAATATTTGTTTGGTTATAATTTTGGGTTTATGGAATTTCGGTACTTCATAAAGAATTTCAAGTAAAATGTATGTTCAAACACAACTTCGAGTTCTAAAAATATAATTTTAAAGAACTCAAATTTCCAATTTCAAGTTCAAAATCTATGATATAAGGGAGTTTAATCTTTTTTTTTTTTACTTTACAAGGAAGAAGATTAAGTAAGTCTTTTTTTTTTTGGAACATCACTTTTTTTTAAAAAATACGTTATAATTACAATTTCAGATTGGTGTATTTTGTACTTGATACTATATGGAAAAAAAATCTCTCAATTTAATTAAAGTTGTAGTTATATTATTTGTTTTTTTATTAGGTATTTTATATTCTCTTTGAATCTCGATTAATTTAGATTCATGTCAGCTAACTTTAGGAGGTAAAGAGCTCCCTCAAAAAGGTGATTTCATTCCTAAGATACAAAATTGGGCTGATTTAAGTTAAATATGTAGTAAAAATATGAGAAACCTTATTAAAAAACTAACATAGATTGGTAACTTTATGAACATTTTCAATGCAGGTCACAAAAATAAGCAATAAATAGCAGCCAACACCAAACTTCAATAAGCAAGACAAGCATGAACTCCGAATAATAGATATAGTGGGAACTTTCTGCGAGAAGAGAGTATTGTGTACAATAACAACACACCCAGTGTAATCCTATATGTAGGGTCAATGGAGATTAATGTGTACGTGTATCCAAACCTTATATATCCTCATTTCTTGAGAAGTAAAGAGACATTTTTTGAAAAACCGTTGAACAACATATCTAGTGTAATACTACATGTGGAATTTAGGGAGGGTAGAGTGTACAGATACCCAGACCTTAGCCCTACTTCTTGTAAAGAGAGTGTGTATACAAAACAATAACAACATACTCAGTAAAATTTAAAAAGAATAGAGTATAGACAAACTATATATATTTTATTATGATCTAGGGAGTGTATCATGAATTATGTGAACTCACATTCCTTCACCTATATATATTCGATTATATCCCCCGTTTCACTTTTGATCAATTATATCTTTTAAATCATGTTATATTTGCCCTTGTTATTTTCCAAATATCATAATTTTTGTACGCGGCAATGACACCAACAATTAAAAGAAATTGGCATGGATGATGAAATAATTAACAATATATAACATATTGAATGTAATTTCAAAAATGGGGTCTAAGGAAGATAATGTACATGCGGCCTTATCCCTACCTTGAAAATAGAAAAACCATTTCCAATTGATGATCAACTCAAATAAAACAATGGATGAAATAATTTAAGTAATTTACTCAATTAAAACATTCTTTAGACAACCCATTTTTAGGTAATTAATAATATTTCCAAAAGACCATCATTTATAAATGCATATAATATATAGAGGCGTATCCAGGAAGGGGTCATCTGGTTCACGTGAACTCATGCTCCCCATTCTGAAATCATATATAGTAATATTATATTTTTTAAAAAATATTTAAATATAGATGTGCGATCCCACACTTGAAGTATCATATAATATCGTGTGATGATGATTGAATCCACCTCTATAAGTGATGTTAGAAATTTGAATCTTGTTTTATTTTCCTTTCTAAAATTGGGTAATGCTTCTCAACGTGGTTTGGTTAGATCATAAAAATTAATTTTGGACCAATAATTTTAAAATTTTAATGATTTTCAGTGATAAGAACCTAAATGTTAAACCGATCAAATTACATCTTAGATCCACCTTTTCGTAATAGTGCATCCGTCATCTCAAAATCCTGGATACGCCTCTGGCCGACAATATCTAGAGGCAAGTTTACATGCTAAAAATGGAGCACGTGAACCTATTATATTTTTTTCATAAAATTAGGTACTTTATGTATGTATTTTTTAAAGCTGGTATAATATTATCTTTTGGCACTCGTTTACAATAAGGCTAAATAATGGTGTAATTGGTTGGATGTTGAGTTATTTACCTAGAAAACTAGGGATCACAATTCCCACTTAATACATGTTTTCCTTCTCTCTTTTCAGCGATGTACACATGTTCTAGAAGATTGAATCTTTTTTTCCAGTTCTTGTTTCCTTTATCTCTCTCTTGTTTTTTACTAGTAAAAAGGGAAACGAACAAAAAAAATTAAAAAATTAAAGAGTAAACAAAGTGAAGAAGAAGAAGAAAAAGATAAAGTATTATAATGAAGAAAAAGGGGAAGGGTGTATGGAACCAGCAAGAGATGCCTGGGCTTGAAGCAGTATTATTGTAGTAATACTGTGTGGCATGTGTGTCTTCCATCTTGAAGAGGGGTGGTGACTTTGCATTGCATAAGGAAGAAAGAGTTTGGTTTTGTGCATAACCTCTTGCTGACTTCACAGAGCAGCAGCCTGCCCTGCCTTGTCAAAGACTAGTTTACTATGTCTAACCTATAACCCCCTAAAGGCTTCTCATAGTTTGGACTAGGGGTGTTCACGGTTTGGATAAAAACCAATCCAAACCGAAAAACCAAACCAAACCGATAAAATAAAACTGATTTTATTTGGGTTTGGTTTGGTTTTAGATTTTTGAAAATCGGTAGTATTTGGTTTGGTTATGGATTTATTCGAAGAAAATCGAAGAAATAACCGAACCGAACTGATGAATTATATACATATATTTTATTAATATACATACTTAATATATTGTTTTTATAAACAATTTTAAATATCTTATATATGTTTTCATTAAAATTTCCTTATACTTTACTTATTAAAAGCAAGAATGTCCAAGGTAAAAACATTTATCTTATTAATTTCATGTTATGACTTCTATGACAATTCTTTGTGGGACTGAAAATGTTATTGTCTCTTCCTTCTAGGCCAATATAGTGAATTTTAAAGCTTTATTGATAGTAAATTCAGTGATCTAAAGTTCGGTAATTTAAGTCATTCTAATTATTTTTTGTTTTGAATGGATTGTTGTCACTTTTTCACATTTTGAATGAATTGTTTCTTTTATTTTTGTGTATGGTTAATAACCGAATAATCGAACCAAACCAAACCGAAACCAATAACCATCAAACCGATAAATGTATATTATATTTGGTTTGGTTTGGTTTTGATAATTTTAAAACCGATTAAGTTGGTTTGGTTTTGGTTTTGGTTTTGGTTTTGACCAATAACCGATCCAAACCAACCCGTGAACACCCCTAGTTTGGACCATTACAAAAGAACATCATTTATAAATGCATCATATAGAGCATAGGCCGACCATAACTAGGGGCAAATTTACATGCTAAAAAATGGAGCACGTGACCCGTCGTACAGTCTTTTCGTAAAGCTAGATATTTTATGTATATATTTTCTAAAGTTGGTATAATATTATCTATTGACACTCTTTAAAAAAAGGCTACATAATTGTGTAATTGGTTGGATGTCGAGTTATTTCTCTAGAAGACTACGGATCAATTCCACTTAATACATTTTTTCCTTCTAGATCTCTTTTTCTTTAGAGATGCATCCATGTCCTAAAAATTCTACATTCGCCTCTAACCAAACCTCTGCGTACCATTGTGAGGTACGTAGAGAAATTATTTTCAGAAGACTTTCAGCGCGAGAAGGGTAGTGTGTGTACAACAACATTAACAATATAATACTCGGTGTAAACCAACATATGGAGTACTCTGTAAAGGGTGGAGTATAAGCATACCTTATCCCTACCTCATGAAAAATAGAAAGTTTGTTTCTAAAAGACACAAGATGACAACGTGTGTAGAATAACAACAACAATAATATACTCGATGTAATTCCACACGTGAGACAATGAGAGCAAGGGAGCTGATGAGAACATGAAGAAATCTAAATAACCCCTTATACTCCATTATTGTCCCACATCGTTTATAAAACACAAATAGATCGACTTTATAACCTCTCAACTAGATGACAAGTACGCCGAGCTTGTAACTCAAGTGAGGGCTCTTCCTTGCTTGGGGCAACAACTAAAATGATTCTATCAACTACCAGTTTGCTAACAAGTCCAAAACCCTAAAATGTCATGAAGGCCTCTCATAGTTTGGACCATCACTTTTTTAGCTTAGTGTCATATTGATTGTTATTGCTTATTGGTGTCATTGAAAATCATTTAGAAACAAGGTGACAAATCAAATGAACCATACATATCATATGAGTTGACATATTGCATCTTGCTCAAACGCAAACACCAACATATTGTAGAACTAACCGTGAGTTTCATTCAAAGACAAGTTTGCTAGTAAGTCCAAAAACCTAAAATGTCAAGACGGCTTCTCATAGTTTGGACCATTACCTTTTTAAAAAAAAACTTAGTGTCATATTTTAGTACTATTTCTTGAGAAGTAAACAACATATCTAGTGTAATATTACATGTGAGATCTAGGGAGGGTAGAGTGTATGGATATCCAGACCTTATCCCTACTTCTTGTAAAGATTGTGTGTGTACAAAACAACAACATCATACTCAGTGGAATCTAAAAGGAACAGAGTATAGACAGACTATATCTTACCCCATTGTGATGACGTAGAGAAACTATTTCTAAAATATACTAGGCGCGAGAAGGGACATATTCAATATAATCTCACATGTGGAGTTTGAAAATGGTAGAGTAATAGACATATCTTACCCTACCTCATGAAAGATAAAGAGGTAGTTTAGAATGTGTGTATACAACAATAACATACTCAATGTAATCTTACATGTGGAGTCTGAAAAGGTTAAAGTATATGCATGCATACCTTACTCTTATCCCGTGAAAGATAAAGAGTGGTTGTTTCCGAATGATCCTAGGCTCAAAACGAAAAATGTGTGTGGTACAACCAGGGGCGGATGTACAGTGTGCCTCAGGGGGTCATCCGAACCCCTCAATAAAAAAATTACACCGTATATATAAGATCATTTTTTTTGTTTACGTGTATATATTTAAAATTGAACCCCCTGAGGATATGTCAAAGCAGTAGCTCAATGATAAACTGGGTTCAAGAAAGCGCGTTTTGTGGGCTTGGTCGCGGGTTCGAATCCAGCGAGCAGCAACCTTTTTTTTTCTAATTTTGAAGCGATTATGCTGGCTTAAGTTTTAAGCGTTTTTGCTGGCTTAAATTTTAAGTGTTTTTATTAAAAATAAATAGAACAACGACGACATTTCATTAATGATTAAAATTTTATATTTTAAATCTCTAATTGAAAAGTCAACAAATAAAAAAAACCTCTCTTTTCTAGGGATTTCAATATTCTATTTTTTCCTCCTAGTCTTCTCTTTCAACTAGAATACTACCTCTCGTTTTGCTACTCGCATGATGCCTGCTCCTGCTTGCTGTCGTTGCTCGCTGCCGCTGGTGGTCCTCCGACCTCCGCGGATCATTTCATTCTATCCTCCATTCGTGATTCGACTATTGATGGCAACCTCTGTAAGTTCTTGTTTTTTTTAAAAAAAATCAGAATTCTATATGTGCAGTGTGCCAAAAAGAATTTTTGTGAAGAAAGAGTGTTTTTGCTTTGATTATTGTTAGTCTTTCTAATGTTAAATTTGTGCTTGCTCTCCATTTGCACTTTCAGGAGCCGAAGACAATTCTAAAGGAATTGAAGAACTTGTAGAATTTTTGGATGAGTTGTGCTACTTTATTATCATTTTATAGATATGTACTTTAAATTTGTTTCTTATGATAAGTTGTAATTGTAATAAATTATTTGAACTAAGGATTTTTTTTGAACCCCCTCGATAGAATTCCTGGCTCTGCCACTGGGTACAACATGGGAAATCTAAATATACCCATTATTTCCATTGTCCCACATCGATTATAAAACACAAATAGAGTCACTTTATAAGGTCTCAACTACATAACAAGTATGCTGAGCTTGGTAACTCAAGCTTATAACTCAAGTGAGGGCATGAAGGTGATGTGTGAACAAACAAAAACAAATGGTGAAGTATCATGTGGGTGTTATATGGACCAGCATAGATACTGGCTTGTTGTTAGCAGTAGGAAGAGTTTGGTTTAGAGGATGCTCATTTGTAGCATTAGAACCTCTTGCTGACTTCACAGAGCAGCGGCACTTCCTCTTGCTCCCAAAGACCACTTTGCTATAACAAGTCCAAAATCCATCGACATTGTCATCAAGGCTTCTCATAGTTTGGACCATCACCTTTTTAATCAAAATTTTATGGAACTCTAAGACGTGTACGTTTTTGGATGCTACTCAACCCTAAAACCCAGTTTATGCATAATTTTATGGAACTCTACAAGATGTGTTCGTCTTGTCAATTCCAATTAGGTACGTTTTTGGAGGTAGTTCCTGCATAATTTTATGGAACGTGTTCGTCTTGTTAATTTGGAGGCTGCTCAACCCTAAACCCTAGTTCATTCATATATAAAGGCTATTGTAAACTCTTGGAATATTCATAAGGAGGTCAAAATATGTCAAACTCTTCTTGATAATCAAATATAAAGAAGATCCACAAATTATTTCATGGAGATCAAGTCCAAACCATCTTAATTCGAGAAATATGTCACTACTAACAATCCTCGAATCACGGAGAAATCTTAATAAAATTATATTTCTTTGTATTTTATTTGTGATTATAATTTATTTTTTATCACTTTAAAATTTGTTGCGAACATATTTGTTTAGCCGTAATTTTGGATCACTTATAAGCATGTGTTAGTTTTTTTGGAACATCTCCTCTCTTTTGTCTGAAAAAAAAAATCTAATTAAAATTTCAGATTGGCGTACTTTGGACCCTATACTATTTGAAAAAAATCTCATAATCTAGTTAAAGTTGTAGTTATATTATTTGGTTTGTTATTAGATGTTTGATATTAGCTTTGAATCTTAGATTCATGTCATGAAAGGCTCACTTTAGGAGGTAAATGACTCTCTTGTTAAAAGTGATTTTATTCTTAAGATTCAAAATTGGACTGATTTAGGTTAAATATGTAGCTAAAATTGACTCATTATTAAAAATAAAATAAAATTTAAGCTCTTGCTGTCTTCGCAGAGCAGCGGCTCGTTCTCTTGCTTGAGCAACAAAAATGTGCTGTCAAAGACCAGTTTAGACTAGAAATCAATTCGCACTTGATATTCGTTTTCCTTCTCTCGGGTTTTTAGTGGCGCGCATTCATGTTCTAGAAATTCTAGATTTGCCTTTGACCATATCATTATGAGGTAGAGATATTGTTTCCGAAAGACGTTCTTCACGAGAACAGAACATACTAAGAGCAATCCCACATATGGAGTCTAGAAAGGATAAAGTATACACAAACCTTATCCTATCTCATGCGAGGAAGGGAGATTGTTCTAAAAGACCTCGGCACGAGAAGAAAGTGTTGTGTACAAGTACAACATGGGAAATCTAAATAGCTCCTTAATTGTTGTCCCACATCGGTTACTAAAACACAAATAGGGCCACTTTATAAGCTCTCAAGTAGATGACTAGTATGCCGAGCTTCGTAACACAAGTGAGGGCATTAAGGTGATGCGAACAAACTGAAAAACCAAAATCGAAGATCCCTTGCCTATATCTCCATCAAGGCTTTAAATGCCGGAATTTGCTTGGGCTTCTCAATCTCCATCAATGCTACAATGCTGGACTTTGCTTGGGCCTTCTTAGTTTGGACCATCGCTTTTTTGTCGTAAATTTTGGATCAAATTTTCCAACAAATAATTTAAGTATTTGTTTGGTTATAATTTTGGGTTTATGGGATTTTGGCTCACAAAACTTCATAAAGAATTTCAAGTAAAATATATGTTCAAACACAACTTCGAGTTCTAAAAATATAATTTTAAAAAACTAAATTTCCAATTTCAAGTTCAAAATTTATGATATAAGGGAGTTTAATATTATTTTTTTACTTTACAAGGAAGAACTTAAGTAAGTCTTACTTTTTTTTCTTTTTTTTTTGGAACAGCACTTTTTTTTTAAAATAATAATTAAAATTTCAGATTGGTGTATTTTGGACTTGATACTATTTGGAAAAAAAATCTCTCAATTTAATTAAAGTTGTAGTTATATTATTTGTTTTTTTATTAGGTGTTTTATATTCTCTTTGAATCTCGATTAATTTAGATTCATGTCAGCTAACTTTAGGAGATAAAGAGCTCCCTCGAAAAAGCGATTTCATTCCTAAGATACAAAATTGGGCTGATTTAAGTTAAATATGTAGTAAAAATATGAGAAACCTTATAAAAAAACTAACATAGAGTGATAACTTTCTGAACATTTTTCAATGCAGGTCACAAAAATAAGCAATAAATAGAAGCCAACACCAAACTTCAATAAGCAAGACAAGCATGACCTCCGAATAATAGATATAGTGGGAATTTTCGGCGAGAAGAGAGTATTGTGTACAACAACATACCCAGTGTAATCCTATATGTGGGGTCAATGGAGATTAATGTGTATGTGTGTCCAAACCTTATATATCCTTATTTCCTCAGAAGTAAAGAGACTTTTTTTGAAAAATCGTTGAACAACATATCTAGTGTAATCCTACATGTGGGATTTAGGGAGGATAGAGTGTACAGATACCCATACCTTAACACTACTTCTTGTTAAGAGAGTGCGTATATACAAAACAATAACAACATACTCAGTAAAATCTAGAAAGAATAGCTAGAGTATAGACAAACTATACCCTTACTCTTATCCCGTGAAAGATAAAGAGTGGATGTTTCTGAACGATCCTCGTGACTTTGTTATTAGGTGTTTGATATTCGCTTTGATTCTTGATTAATTTAGATTCATGTCAAGAAAGTCTCACTTTAGGAGGTACAAAGCTCGCTATTAAAAGAGATTTCATTCCTAAGATTCAAAATTTTGAGTTGATTTAGGTGGAATATGTTGCCAAAATAGGCTCATGAGAAACCTAATAAAAATAAATCATATAAAAAAATATCAGAGAATAATAAGATTATAAACATTTTCCAATGTAGACAATGCAAAAATAATCAATAACCAAGACGAATATTGAAGTCTGAATAATAGACATAGCAACGACCTTCTACGAGAAGAGTGTGTACAACAATAGCATGCCAATGTAATTCTACAAGTGGAGTTTGAGAAGAGTGAAATATATGCAGAACTAAAGAAAGGCGATTTTTGAAAGACCCTTCGAGCGAGAAGAGAGCGCAGCACGTGTGTACAACAACAACAACAATAACATATATACCAGTGTAATCCTACGTGTGGAATCTGGAGAGGGTAGAGCGTATGCTTACCCAAACCTTACCCCTACTTTCTGAGAGGTAATTAAAGAGACTATTTTTGAAATACTCGAATAACGTTAAATAGTTTATAAATAGCGATATTTTTTACCAATTAGATGAAAAAGAACCAATAATAGTATTCCCGTGCTCTAGCAATTGCGCTCCCTAGACCACTACCATGTAGTTAGGTAGGGACAATAAGTTTGCATGGCGAATTGTTCGTTCTCAATTAAGTGTAAGTGGAAACTCTCTTAAGTTTCTTCCTCACGCGCTCGTTGTTCTTTTACGTGGGTATAGAGAAGATAAAGTATATAAACTATTTTTAAAAAACCCTTAGCATAAAAGAGAACGTATGCCTACAATAATAACATAATGATGTAATAATCTCACGCGTAAAATCTGAAAAAGAAAAAAAAACTATACACAAATAGATTATTTTTTAAAGACCCTCGACGATGCGAGAAGAAAGTGCATGCATGTATACAAGTACACCATGGGAAGTCTAAAATAGCCCCTCATTCCACTATCCCACATCAATTATAAAACACAAATAGAGCCACTTTATAAGTTGTCAAATATAACTTTTCTATGCGGTAACAATACCAACAATTAAAAACAATTGGTATGGAAGATGAAATGAATCAAGTACAATATATCAACATATTATGTAATTTTACAAATGGAGTATGAGGATAATAATGTATATGCATGCAACTTTATCCCTACCTTGTAAAATTTTACAAATGGAGTATGAGGAAAATAATGTATATGCATGCAACTTTATCCCTACCTTGTAAAATTTTACAAATGGAGTATGAGGAAAATAATGTATATGCATGCAACTTTACCCCTACCTTGTAAAAGTAGAAAAATTGTTTCCGATCATCAACTCAAATAAAATAATGGATGAAATAATTTACTCAATTAAAAACGTTTATTAGACAAGCCTTTTTAGGTAATAATATTTACAAAAGAACATCATTTATAAATGCATATAGAGCATAGGCCGACCTTACCCCTACCTTGTAAAAGTAGAAAAATTGTTTCCGATCATCAACTCAAATAAAATAATGGATGAAATAATTTACTCAATTAAAAACGTTTATTAGACAAGCCTTTTTAGGTAATAATATTTACAAAAGAACATCATTTATAAATGCATATAGAGCATAGGCCGACCTTACCCCTACCTTGTAAAAGTAGAAAAATTGTTTCCGATCATCAACTCAAATAAAATAATGGATGAAATAATTTACTCAATTAAAAACGTTTATTAGACAAGCCTTTTTAGGTAATAATATTTACAAAAGAACATCATTTATAAATGCATATAGAGCATAGGCCGACCTTACCCCTACCTTGTAAAAGTAGAAAAATTGTTTCCGATCATCAACTCAAATAAAATAATGGATGAAATAATTTACTCAATTAAAAACGTTTATTAGACAAGCCTTTTTAGGTAATAATATTTACAAAAGAACATCATTTATAAATGCATATAGAGCATAGGCCGACCTTACCCCTACCTTGTAAAAGTAGAAAAATTGTTT